>VUJU01000545.1:0-98352 GCA_009835225.1 Aphis craccivora
ATTCGTCAAAAGCATGAATATTTGCAATTTATTTTGTAGGTATAATTCATAAAAATTTTTGTATAAGTAGCTAAGAGTTGAAAATTTAATACAAGGTTTTTCATAAGCTTAGCTTACAATAATTATAAAAGAATTTAAATTTTGATGTATTCAGGCCATTAAAACATAAACCTCCTTTTTCACCAACCACTGAAAATTATATCCTAGGCTGACAAATCATCTTCGTTCAGAATCGTTTTTGGTATACAATGATAATTATCATTGGATTCAAATTTAACCGTCCTACAATATATAGTGATCCACACGGCACCTAATGTACAGCAGAGCGGTACCCACTTGCCCGCTTTTTTTAAACTTGGAACTCAATTTTATTGTATTATTGGAATTGTAAGTGCATTTCAAATTAACAGTATACTAATAATTACATTAAAAGAACTTAAAAAAAGTCCAGTTAAACATTATGAAGTTTGATCTTATAAGTAAGTATCTAAATAACTTTTCTGTAATTTTGTCCATATATGTTTAAACCAATTGTGTGGTATTTCATTATAAACTGATTCTTTGCTGATTTCTAAAAGTTCAATTATATATTATATGCCTTGATCTTCTGTCTACTATATAGATCCAACTTGTAAAAAAATTAAAATTCTGTTTATAAGACACCGAGATAAACCTTGGATTTTTGTTGGAGAATCTTTTTATTAATTTAACACAATATCTTATTGGGATATTAAATATCTCAGAGCGGCTTTTTGGTTATCTGTGCCTCTACGCTATCATTTAAATTTAAAACATTTTTCTAAATCTATCTATTAAAATTAAAAATACAAATATGTAATTGCACTCATAAGAACGTTTTTACGGGTGCTTCAAGTTTAGGGCATTAAATCTGATTTGTCACTATATAAATATAACAACTAGTGACAATTTCTAGGTATTTATTCGGATACAGTGAGTACGATTTATTTTTGAATATTTAAATACTTGATCTTTGGATATACTTATCGACTGCGAGTCATCAAATAAATCAAACAAAATGAAATTCTCAGAAAAAACTGTACATTTTACGGTAAATGTTCTGACAGGAAACGTCGTTTCTATTAATACGGATATTATATAAGTATCGAAGAAAAAGCATGATAAATATATGTGTCACTTATAATAATATATTATAGTATAAACCTATTCAAATATTGTAGTTAGATAATATTATTGTTTTATTAAAAAATATTTATATTATAAAACGTACTGTACCAGGTACAGTTGCGAGTCTTCTGAAGCAGAAGGCGTATGGGATGGTGGTATATATTTATTCTATTCAATGTGTCAGGACTTGCCGAGATAAATATACGATCGGTTCTTAAATTGTGGGTATGAAAGTCCGCTAAATCCGGAGACCGGAGATAAAATGTTGACCGTTCTGCGTAATACCTATATAATTATACATAACATAAATATGTTTAACATATTATTATAAAAGTGTTATATTATTATTATCGTTTTACACCATGTCACTGCTACCACATCGTTCTTAAATCTATATATTTATGTCAATCATACCTTAAAGCTGTACAAATCGTACGACTACGTGCAGTAGTATTAACTTTGGAAATCGAGATACCTATTATAGGAGTATACGCGCCAGATACGTACACGAAACTTGACAAAAAGCGAGCAGCGAATATACGAGTAGTGATTGTAATATTGTATCGTCCCGTCAAAGCCCAACCAACTTTTGGAATTCTCCGTTTTTTAATCTTAGGTATTTTGTTTAATATGAATTCTTCGATTTTGTTATAATAATATATTTAATTAGAAATACATAAAAAAAAAACCGTAGTTCCTTTCAACTTCTGAGAGTAATCGTACGATCAAATACGTTACTGACTGTACGTCAGTTATTTTATTTTATTATTTTGCTCTTGTAACATTTCCCCTTAATTTATTTTATAATGTTTTTGTGGAGTATCTCCACACAACTGTAATCATATATGAACGAATATAAATAAAAATAAAAATTGCACAACAACTATTACACTAAAAACGAAATATATCCGTTTATTTGATTTTGTATTAATCGAAATACACGTCATAACGTATCATTGTATGTGCATATTGTGCATGCTTGTATATGATTTTACTTATTTAAAATCAATTGTAGACTTAGGTAGCAAATAAATTCCACTGAAAAAATAGTAATTTATACCCACGGGATTCAGTGCTGGGATATAGTATTATTTATACACGTCTATCGAAATATTATATCGTATTTCATAATTTTTCGTGAAATATATAACTATACTCATATATATAATATATATTATATACCTATACTTGGCAATTACATGTCATAATCGTGAATAAGTTAATATTATGCCGAAATCTATCTATATTGCATCGTACATTTTATTTTTCGTTAAAATAATATATTATTATATGTAAACACATATTCGTACTAATGATATCTTTAAATTGTAAATATAATTTTATATCACGTAATTATTGATTTCCTCTCGACGAAAATTGTGTACCAGTATATTACTTTTATAAATGTTATAATAAAATGCGATTTGTTCTTCAGTACGAGCATTATACTTTACTCATTTTAAATATTCATTGTCATTTTTTTCTATTGACTACATTACTATATTTATTAATAGTATTGTGTCGTATTTTGTCGTAAGTTTTTGTTTAAAATATATGTACCTACTTAGAAGCTCAATAGTTAATACAATTATATAAGCTAGTCAATTAATCATAATTATATAATTATTTATAAATTTGACAATCTAATTAATATCACGAATTCATAGTTACAAATAAACTGAAAAAAATTATTATAAATTTGACTATAGTATAGTTGAAATTTTTACATAAATATTTTAATACATCTATGAAAAAATATATAACATTAGATCATAAACGGCAAATCTAAATTTTTTAGACCATATCCGTTGTAGAAGTAACCGTGTATGCCCGTATTCATGTCTTGGAAGAATACAGCGCCTGGCCATAGTAAACTATGAATAATAAAATATCGATTTGAAAAAATCCGAGAAGTCCAACACCCTATAATAACAAATTAAAAGAAGTCATTAAGTTTTGTTGGTAGTAATAAGATAATAATAAATTTACCTTTTGGTATATCTTTATCTATCGATTCTAAAAAATCAATGGATCCATTGTAGTCTGGTCGTACATCATTTGTTGGACCTTTAGGTCGACAATATTGTGGATTTATGTGTAAAAAATTTTTTTCATTCCCAATTTCTGAATAATCTAATCCTGAAATCATAAATCAATACTTTACTTTGTACAATTTTACAAAATTAATATTTAAAACAATTTAATAACAAATGTAAGTATTTACCCTTAAAGTAAGGAGCTTTGATTATTTTTCCATTTGGCAACTTGTAAAGATATCCCCGTGGAACTATGTGACATTCGTTGTCAATCATTTGAACAGTTATGGCTAGTCTATCTTCTTCTTTAATCGAACTTTTTAAATTAGAAGGATCATCAATAGATTCCTAGTAAACACCAAATGAATGCATATTATTGATTAACATGGTAATTGTATTGTAACACAAATTGAGCTGTTCTTTACCGTTTCCATAATTTCGTCGGCTTCATTGATTGATATGACATCGTTAAAAGTTATATTTTCTATGTTTTGTACATCTTCTTCCCCGCTTTCTACATAATCATCATATTTCATAACTACGCTCGGTGCTATTGGATATTCTGTTGTTTCCTGTGACTTTTTATTTGAGTTATCTATCGTCTCCAGGTACCTTGGATTACCGTATAACTTAGTTTTTATTCGTCGTACCAAATCTGTTTCATGTATTGACCAATCGGTAGGCATTATATCCCATTCCAAAATGTTTTGACTGTTAACAATAATACAGTAAATTATTACTGAAATTGTTGATTGGTGTACATAAAATCATTCAAGTACTAACGACAAACTCAAATTATAATGCACTGTTTGTAATTCCTGCCCCAAAAATTCTCAACAGATTGTTTACAGTTGTAAACTTACGTATAAAAAAATATCCTATTTTCAATTGGATCCTTTTGGTGACCATAAGCAATATAATAATCATTGGACAATGTTTCGATACGGCCCCACAAATACACAGAATTGAAATGATTTTCACTTTGTAATTTAATTAACGAATTGTACAAAACTGGTATATTGTCTTCATATATAGAGCAACCGGCTACTTTTAATGCATCGATTAAATAATGAAAAACTTTTACGTCCATGATGTATTTTTCAATAAAATTATAATATAGGTAATATTTCATATAAACAATGCTTTATGTTGTCAACGATATTTAATTATATTTATAATGGTTTAAGATTAACCGGTGTGTTACCAGTGCAGTTATTAAGCCAAATAGTTTAAATTAAATTAATGATTTTAGCCAATATAACATTTAAATCATCTCGATTATTTCAGAATTCTAAAATAGAGCTTATAAATTAAAAACTATTGTAACTTCAAAGAAAAATCTAAATTAATTTTATATTTAATTAATATTCTCCCTTGTGTGTTTAACTTGTAACTATAATATTATGTTATTGTGAATTTTAAATCAATCAATGTGAAAAGTTTGGATTTTTTCCAGGAAAATAAAATGAAAATGACTACTTCAATAGCAGAGCTAATAAGGGTATTCAATCATATCACTTGATCTTTTTTTATCCTATACATATAGCCATATAGGTAATTTTCTATATCCACAATATAAGCTTCAATACTAAACTATATCATATCTATAGTATATATAGGTATTGTAGACGCCGCACAGTACACCGAACACGTAGGCTACGAGTATATTGGATACTTTTACACCATATGTCAAAATAAACACAATAAGAATGCTGGGCGTTGGCTGAACCATAGACTTATTGAAGTATACTTTTATTGATAAATGTAGGGTTCAAACTTCATGAAATTTATTTACTTTTTAACTTTTTATTTTTAGAACCGTGATATAATTTTATTATTAATGTGTTTCATGTAGGTACGTTTTCTAAAAGCTATAGTTTATCGTCATTTCATAAATTTCAATGATTAATTAAAACATAAAAAAACTTTAAATAAATAGGTGTGTTGCACTGATAGTTGACTTTTAATTTTAGTTGAAAATATATTTTTTAGTGTAATCATTTTCACTTCTTAGTGCAACAAAATTTAAGCTATAAAAACTTAATTATTTATGTATATATATATAATATATGTATTATATGGAATAATTAAATTTTTTAAATATAATATTGCGATTTTTCTTTTGTAAAATCCATGTTAGCATACGTTTCATTGTGATATAAAATGTTTTTTATTTAAGGTTTGCATAGTTTTAACTTGGTGAATTCTTTTTTGCACACATGTAACTACTAATAATTATTTATAGTAGTCACATATTGAAATAAGTCATAAATACTATCAAACCATTAATAAAGCACTTATATAATATTGGCATAGGTACCTATATTGTACAGTAAGTACAGTTAGTACATAAATATTATAATTTATAAATAAGGTACAAAAGGTACTTATATCATTTTTTAATTAATTGTTTGCAAATAATTTTATTTTGTATTGTAAATTAAATATTGAATTAATGTGTCCAAATAAAAAAAAACCTAAAACAATGTATTACGAAAATAATATTTATATCATTGCAATTGTATTAGTAGTTTTTAACAAAAAAATGAAGTGAGAAGTGACTATTATTTAATATCATAAAATATTACGTTAATAATAAAAACTAAATCGTTTGTGATATTTTATAACTAAATACAGTTATATTAAATAATTAATCAATTAACATATTGTTGTGATAGCTTATAGCATAATATGTATTTGTCTTCCGATATAGCAATCCTGAATTCAATATTTCGATCAAAATTAATTTTAAACCATGACAAAATTATTACAGTCCTCAAATAATATTTTAACAGTAAGACGTCTATTACAAAAATCGACTCAAAATAAATATTTTATGATCCATGAATGCATCATGATAAAAATGTGTTTTTGAACAGAGTATTTTTTCTAAAATGTTGATTAGGTTAGGTATATACGTAGTTGTTTTACGAAACAACATAGAATCTTTCCAATTGTGTATTGGAATAAAAATATATTACACTTCATAGTAACTAGGTGATATAACGATAACAATTTGAAATGATCTTAATTTTACCTAATTTCTTTTGATTGATAATTTATTTTTACCAAAGTAAACAATTTAAGATTTGACTATGTTTCCCTAAATCATTATTTGAAGAAAATGAAAAATAACTAAATATAATATCAACAGATTATTAAACAGTTATTTAATAATTAAATATTATAGAGCAGATATTATTTTTAAGTATGCAAATAAATATAATTATTATTTTGTTAAATGGTTGTTGTGGGAAGTTTAAAAACTATTTTAATGAATGTGAATATTAGTATAATTAAAATGCATTACATTACATTAATAAATGGTTTTAGTTTGTAATTTTTAGCATGATCAAAGTTCACAATCGAGTATATTTTTTGTCTAGTAAAATTATTTTTTACAACTGTTTATTATTATATAGGTCTTGAAATACTGTATTTAATATATATTTAAATTAATCGTTTTTTTTTATTTTCCAATAAGTTTTATTAAGTACTAGGAAAAACTGTCAAATAATAAATTTTAAAAATTATTATTACTATCATTATAGTAAAAATAACAATGCAATATTACATCAACCTAAAATAATATTTTCTCAGTTTAATATTATTATAATATTTGTAATTTGTATTTCTCTGATCCAATAATAAAAAATAAATATTTTTACGAAAAATAACTTTTTATTAAAAAAAAAAAAAAACAAGTTGACTTTACGGGCTATTGAAGTGAACTAAAATTTTTAAAGGAAATAAAATCGAATAAGATTGTAGAGAATGATACATTATATGTGAATTGAAAAAATCGTGATTGACTTTGGCTTTTACCGCTAGCACTTCTTAATAGAATACTGCCACAATAAATAAAAATAAAACCATTCGATCATTTGCTGGTCGCCACGATGTCAATTTCTCAGTGACCTAAAATATATAATATAATATATCGCCAGAATTCACGTGCTACAATATGACAAAAATGATGGATCAAATTAAGGTTTTCTTTCATTTTCGCAGTGACTGACGATACATTCGAGTACGAGTTTGAAAAAGGCGTCGGTAAAGAGCTTTTTTTGTGGAAATCATGAGATCTTAACGTGTAGTTGTATTTATTATATTTATAAATTTTTATTTTAAAAATCATTTGTTGCATAAAATCATGTCTTTTTGATTTAAAAATTATTATTATTAGATCATATAGGTACTAAGATGTATATAATATGCTTAAATGATATTATCCCTATATTTTAGTTTGTTCCAATAAGTTTTATTGAGAATATAGTTGATAAAAACTTTGTAACTTTAAGTGTAATGTTGATATGCAATACAATCATATTTCATTATATTTTTATTAATTTTATGATTTATAATTTTTAATCACTTACATTTTTCTAAAACCTGGGTTTTCAAGATAATTATTATTGAACAGTTATTTCAGACATAAAAACCTTAAACGTAATGAATAGAGCAAACATTATTTCATTAATATGTAAAATATTTATATTATATTCATATTCATGTATTTGTACATATTAAATACCAACTAATAATTATTTTATTTAAACAATATTATTTATTTATTGTTATAATAATAAAATTAATTGTATAAATCTATTTTTAGTTAAATTGTAGTTAAAGTATAACATTTTTACATTTTACTATTAGATTCATACATATATATTTGTAATTACCTATTTTATTTGTATTGTGTTATTTTATGAACGAAATAAGGACATAAATTATTAAATTTTTATTCTTTTCTTATGAATAAGTATATACATATTAGGTATATATATATTAATAAAACAAAATAACAAAACTAAAAAAAATGATTGTAATTTTTATGTTTTATTGTTTTAATTTAAACATTTTAAAGTGGTATTATAGTTTTAAATTATCACAAAAAAATAAAATTTTTCTATAATTTATCGCAGTGATCTATAATTTTTATTTCATATTTTATAAGTATACATAAAAATTTTAAGAATAATATTCTTGACCTGAAAATGATAAGAATTCAAAATCATAAGACGATGAAATTTTTTTATTTTTTAAATCGATGAAAACGGACAGTAGATAAATACAGTGTTAAAAATTACTAAAGCTGATAACACACAGATATTACAATTATTCATATTATGCTTAAACCTGCAGTGTTTGATTAGAAATGAAATATTATTACTAAAAAAAAATTCAATGACATCGGTATTCTACTCTCAGGTTAGGAAAATTATTATAAGTTCACCGCAGAAATGAATTGAAATGAAATATTTTGTTTTAAATAGTTATTTAATTAATTCATGAAATTCAAGCATACAACTCACGAGATACTATCGTTGAGTTTAAAATAATTATATATTAGGTATTTTCGTAATGTCAACCATCACTACAAACTTTTTGAAACTTCAAATTTAGACATAGTACGTAGGTATTACTCATTATACCTACTATAGGTAATTGTATTAATCTTACAAGTTTAGTAAATGCATTAATTCTCGTGTCCCTTAAGAATTTCAATTATTCATCAAAATTAACTTGGGCTTAAACAAGATTAATATCAGTTTCTACAGAGCAAATACTTTTTTTAAATTAAATATTTTATTATATAACTAATTTATTATAATAATACATGTATATTGTATATTGAGAGTAATGTTATGCCATTTGACGTCAAAGAACAAATTAGAAAACGTGGCTCTATGTAGTGTAGGTTATTAATAAATAATTTATGTACTTATCTTTTTACCAGAATTTATTTTCTGACCATGCCACGACTTCTTTTGGGTTTATACATACGTAATTGTAATCGCTTATAATTTAATAGGTTTAAATAATGTACTTCAGTTGTATACTCTAAGTAGTTTTGTACTTCATAAATTAACTATTATGTAAGTTATAATTTATCAGGAATAGATACCTACTTACCGATAGTACTTAGCGCGGTATCTCTTGTAAACTGCATGGTAGGAATTTAAAACCATTCAACCGTGGATATTATTGCTGCTTTAATATAAATTTTAGAGTAGGTACTGCGATTGCAGCATTTTACAGGATCTTATATTTTGAATTAATTATGTAAAATGTTCAACATTTTTTTTTTTATCAATTGTAATAATTGTAATTTATTGTCGAACTACTAATTTGTTATGGACTATATTATACCTCGAGAGCACTAAAATTTGGCACTATATATATCGTGAATTATAGAATTTTTTATAAACCCGCCAACTTCAGGGATTTACTATATACTAACAAACGTCTATTAAGCATCTACGTATAATACGTGTGTTGGACACGATGACGTAAAAACGATCATTGCATAATATCGTTTATGGTTTCGTAAACTTTTCAGTCTCCATATCTGCAGATATTTAAAATGTACTTTGAATATATTTCGACGAAGTATCCTGAGTATACATAAAATTATAGTATATAATAGAGATATTTTTAAATCGAATAATGTACATATATTGTACCTATCTATCATTCTATATATATTATAAGTACCTTACCAATAAAAAGCTGTTTACCCTCGTACTCTAAGAATAACCTATTGGAAAGAACTAGAATTTTTCGATAATATTAAAAAGTCTAGTGAGTGTACACATTAATAATAATAATATAACAATGATGATGATAAAATTGAGTGGATTTAATATGAAAATGTAAACGAGGTTCTGTTACCTATCTAAAGGATCAAATATTGTCAGATGCTTATAAATATTCAATATTGTTGTATAATATCGTCATATTCGATGTCGATGGTTTATGATTTTCCTTTCTGTCACAATATTATGACGTTGTAATAATATTATTTCGCTCAATTGAAAAGTTACTATCAGAATAAAAAAAAACCGTACTGAACTTAAATTGCTTTTTATAATGGTAAATATATTTTAGAAAGTTTTTTTTTTAAATTTTAAACCCCCCACAAGAATACATAGTAGGTTCCCAAATAAATAATAAATATAAAACATTATAATATATATGTATATATACGTGTAATATGTGTATTAAAGTCATGTATTATACGATGTAGCAAGTAGGCCTATCACTCGAAATCCGTTCCTTTCATCGTGTCGATTGATGTCCACTTAAAATTCAGTTATCGTTTGCTCGCGTTCGTGTTTGAAAAAAATAACATTGTTCTTTTCCCTGTTACGAGAATTGAATATTAATAAGACTTGCTGTGCAGAACAGGCAATTGCGACTCGTATTTATTATAATACTATATTATGTCATATAGGTATTAAACTACAAAATTATATTATTTCGTATCATTTTTTGTTTATTTTGTTTGTTTAACGTTATCGGAGAAAAGATATAGGTAGGCCTTCATAAATTCAATATTATTAACAATAAATAAATTACTGGGTACGAAACAAATACGAATAAGACTTATATTATTATAATATTATAATAGAGTCATCATATTTTATCATTGAACACCAAACAGTCATTTTTTCTCGGTAAGTGTTTCTGAAAACATATTTTTAAAACATAATTCTAATAGTAATATGACAGTGATGCTTATATACTAAAACTATCAACCAAACTTTATAATTAAAAATATAGAAACTTAAACAATATAATATGTTTGAATAAACTTAAAAATTGTTGAAAATATTTTTTTTCCAAAAATATTGTGTTGTAATAAAATTCTTCAAGTTTCACGAAAAAAACGTTATAAAAAACATATTTATTTATTTTATTAATTTAAACGGGATGAACCCAAAAGTTATTACATTATTGGACTAAATCTAAAAAAATGAAAAACAGAAAAAAAGAATATACATCATATACAAATTATAGATTGATAGTAAGATAATAATTAGAATACAATACAAATATATAAATATCAAGGATTATAGATACAATAAATAACAAAAAAGGAAAAGGAGATAAAATATAGCAACATTTACCTAGAAAATTTCAGTTTGGCGATAAAACGATTACCTGTTTATTGTATATAATAAATTAAAATGACTACGTATATGTCTGTATACGCAGTAAAACCATTTTGGGGCAGCAACTGTATTTATACAAGTTGCATTTTCGTGATCGAGACATTCAGAATTATACCTATATCTTATATTTTATGTATATTGTAATGAAGCGTGTTTTGGAAAAAGTAAACGAACCATTTGGTTAAACATTTCTTTGTGATGTACTCGCGTTTTCATAAATATGTATGTATATTATATACATATTACATGTACCTACGTCGATTTTATAACTCATGTGCCTTGAAGAATTTGTACGGCAACCTTTTCATAAGTTTCTACTATAAGCGTAACATAAATTTAATGCTCGATCGTTGGTGTATGTTGTCAATTACAGTGCTCGGCTACAAAATTTAAAATTTATTCACATCGTTGTTTCATTTTCACCAAAAATGTCACTGGAGCACAAAATATCTCTCCACATTCAGCGGACACTCGTAGATGTTGTGTTGTGTGATTGGTTAATATTTGTGTTTATAAGATTCGAAAAAGGATACGCTTCTTTACAATGAATATGTTATTATTGTCATAAAATAATATATATTTTTATTTTGTCATAGGTCCTGATAGTCATGTGCTTAAATCAAATAGCAAAAAACGCATTATATAAAAACAAGATCTGATTGCCAAACGCCAAACGCCAAAGTAATACAAATTTAAATAATATTATATACTTACTCATATTTAAAAAAAATGTTATTAGATATATCACAAATTGATACCTGGGCAATATAGCACATAATTACATTATTATGTTTATTATCACTGTGACACTGTATAATATAATATATGTAGCAGAGCCGTACCGTGGGGGGCCTAGGGGGCATGCGCCCCGGGTGCATGGTTTAAACTGTTAAAAGGGGGTGCCAAAAATTTTTTAGAATATTATAGAGGGTTAATATTTTTAATTTTGTCCCGGGCGCTAAGTCTTAACGGCACGACTCTGATAATGAGTATAGTTGGTCTGTCAGCCACTGAGTTTACGATTTTATGATATTAAAAGAATAATGGATATTTTTACGCAAAATCAATCTTCAACAAAATCGATTCTGTTTTTTTTTTTTGTTACAACTTAAAAATGAGTAAACATAAGTAGGTAGTAAAAGGTACCACATTTATAATAATGGTTGCGTACTCTATCAGTTAATACTAAACGTTGTTTACCTAAATTATTGTAACCTAGAAAATATTATAGTATGGCAAAACCGTATATTTTATTCATAATAAAAAAATTCGAAAAATCATAATTTTTACTAGGAAAAGAGTTTCAAGTTTCAAACACTTTTATATGATTTTATATGATTCAGCCTTTCGAATTTCAAAACTAGTTATGTAAGTTATGTTCACATAAGATGTATATTTGATATTAAAAAAAAAAATTCGAAAATGTCTAAAGAGACCTGTTACTGGCCGTTTCAAAATATTTTTCATTTTACGAAGTAAGGATTGTAATGCAAATTTCAAATCTAACTTCAAACTACTTGCATATTCCTGACCACATGGCGTAGTAAATTAAACATATTTTTTATAAAAAAAAATTCATAAATCTTAATTTTTTTTTAGGATTTGGCTAGATGCTAGAAATATGTACCTATTTCTATTATTTAGAATAATTAGCGATTCAGTCTTATCGAGATTTTACTGTACATACCTATACTTCTAGACCACAAGAAGATGGCTCAAACGAGATCGACCGCAAACAGTATTAGCACTGAATAATTCATCAAAGTGGGTACTTCATACTTACATTTAGTTCAGTTAATATGTACATTATACTATAAAGCAAAGGTTTAACTAGTAAATATTTAAATGAATTATTATTACATACATAATACTCGTATATTTATTACTTAAATGTTTTCTAACTATACTATAACTATAACTATATTATAATCCCCAACGCTTTTGATTATTAAAGCGGTGAAAACACGTTTAGAAAACTATTAGCTGTTACAATCAAAACTGTATTATATAATAAAAATTTAAAGCGTGCACCTGAATTATTGGTCATCTAATTATACTCCGAACCCGATAACTCGGTACGGTGTACGTAACGCCCATAACGGTACAAATTTGTCTAAACTGTTATCGCCGCGTGTGCAGCTGCAGTATGATACACGAACATGCCACGGGTCATCTTAATAAAGTGACCTCTACCTCCGCCATAAGTACAATAAGTACATAATGTAAATATTATAATCATCTTAAAATAATACACGTTGTTCGACGGTTAACGCCTAATCGACGCGATATAATAATAATTGAATTAAATAATATAATATACCTACACAACAATGATCAGTGAACAGTTCAAATAAGGTATTGCGGTTGCGTGTTATCGGTTTTCAGTCGGCTGCCGATTTCCGACAAGATCGAACGTCGTTCCTGCAGCGACGGCGGCGATTATTATATTAACAAATCGCGTAGTTCGCCGAGCCGAGTTCAGATCGCATATATATAATATAGTCTGACCACGATGCGTTCTGTGGTGGCGATGTTTGTATCACCACTGTTGGCCACGTGCCTCGTCTGTTTATTCGTTTCTAGTCGGACAGCCACAGAAATGACGTCCAAAGGTGGCAGTGGCGATGGGGCCCTATACCTGACGCCCCTGATACAGGCGGGCCGGATCGACGAGGCACGAGCCGCGTCTAGGGTGAAACCCCTGAAGGCGGCCATCGAGAGCTACTCCGGTTACCTGACCGTGGACGAAGTGCACGGTTCCAACATGTTCTTCTGGTTCTTCCCTGCCATGAACTGCGCCCAAGACGCGCCCGTCATGTTGTGGCTGCAAGGCGGGCCTGGTGTGTCCAGCTTGTACGCCGTGTTCGACGAACACGGCCCGTTCTCGGTGGCCAAGACCCATGGGCTCAAGCTGCGCAACCACACATGGGTGGCCACCCACTCGATTTTGTACTTGGACAACCCGGTGGGCACGGGGTATAGCTTCACCGGCGACGAAGCAGGTTATAGTACCAACCAGACGTCCGTCGGCTTGAACGCGTACCACGCCCTGTTGCAGTTCTTTACGCTATTCCACGAGTACCAGCACAACGATTTCTACGTGACCGGTGAGTCGTACGCGGGTAAGTACGTGCCAGCCGTGTCGTACGCCATCCACCTGAATAATCGCGCGGCAAAAGTCAAGATCAACCTCAAGGGACTGGCTATCGGTAACGGTCTGGTCGACCCCATCAACCAGTTGGTGTACAGTGAATACCTTTACCAGCAC
The DNA here is from genome assembly GCA_009835225.1 of Aphis craccivora. Taxonomy (NCBI): domain Eukaryota; kingdom Metazoa; phylum Arthropoda; class Insecta; order Hemiptera; family Aphididae; genus Aphis; species Aphis craccivora. Next base: position 14,412 of record VUJU01000545.1, read on the forward strand.
GGGTTCGTCGACGGTAATATTATAATACAGCACATTATAACAAATGTTAAATTGTTTTATAGTTAATATTCTATGTTGTCACAGAGTACGGCAGGAAAGAGTTGGATGTACTGGAAAACTTAGCTCGCGCTCAAATCTTTAACGATGACTACCTGGGCGCTTTCAAGACGTTCGAAAAGCTGTTGTTGAAAAGCGAAATCTATCCGTACCCGTCGCTGTTCCAGAACTTAACCGGCATGCAATACTACTTCAACATGCTGTGGGACCGGGACCCGGCGCCATACGGCGACTTTAAAAAGTACGTGCAAGAGCCGTTTCTGCGGGAAGCGCTGCACGTGGGCCAGAAGCCGTTTAACAACGCCTCAGCGGTCGAACTTCACCTGGCCGAAGACGTGATGCGGTCGGTGGCCCGGTGGCTCGCCGTCCTTCTGGACGCCGGCCAGTACCGCGTCCTGTTGTACTCCGGTCAGCTCGACATCGTTTTGCCGTATCGCGGCACAATGAACATGGTCAAGTCGCTGAAGTGGTCGGGCTCGGAGCGGTTCCAAAACGCCACGCGTACCATTTGGCGAGTGGGCCACGAAAACGCAACGGTCGTGGCTGGTTACGCGACCACGGCCGATCCGCTGACCGTGTTGATGGTCAGGGACGCCGGTCACATGGTGCCGGCGGACCAGCCGATCTGGGGCCTGGACATGATCAACCGATTCACGACCGGAAAACCGTTTTGACCGCAAGTCCGACGAAGCTTCATGCGACAATATCGCGACATAATTTTATGAAATAATTATATTATTGTTATACGTTTAATTTAATCGGCCAGGTAAATTTATCCGTAACATAATAATTCAAAATAGGTAAATATACAATTTTAAGATCTGTATCAGACGACGATTGATTAATTATTATTGCAATAATATAATAACATGGTAAACGTATTCGATCTATATAGGCACTTAATGATAATAATAATAAATGAATTACAATATTAATTCATATATTTATGGTTACGCTTGCATTGTTTGATCGAAGATCATAGTCAAAGTGATTGTACCATTTATTGATGTTACTGTTGTACTGCAAATATGTATACACCGCAACCACCTCAATAGCATATGATATTCACAATTTCAATCTCTGTCAAATGTCAAAAGTTCATCACTGCAGTAATATATTGTGTATAATGTGTTGACTTACCGATTATTGACCGCATTGCCTTTGATCTCTGTTTGTACAGTGCTCGTGCTATACGTATTATAAAATATGTATATAAATATATCTAGTTGTTATAATTAAAATACGACCACTAAATCTCTCGTTAATTACTTTTAATGACCTTTCGTGCTTTACTCGTCACCATACTACTTTTAGTAGTACTACTTTTACTCTACCTATATCCACTCGACTAACTATGGTTCAACCACTTATTTATCTATGTCCTATGATGATATTTTTCTTTTTTACACGATCATTGTGCATACGTATTGTATTGTTTAAAACAAAATAATATACCAGGTGTTCAGTAGTATCAGAAACGTTTAGTTCATAGTTGATATAATATTATTTAATATTATGGATATTATGCTTATTTTAATATAAACATGGACTAATAACAGATAACGCTGCTCTACCTATATTTTAATTTATAATGTAAAATATTTAATAAGCTAATTAATACTATCTCAACTTTCCAATTATTTGTCGTACGCTCATTGCCAATAACCGACCTCTCTTTCTGCTTCTAAAATTTAAGCCTAGTTTCCTTAAAGTTTTTTATTATTGTTTCTTTAGAGCATTTCATCATTGTTATATTCATATCTTAAGAGTTCGTATCGTATCATAAAATAAAATAAAATATTATATTATCGTTTATCAGTCACTATTAATCGAGTAATAATTTCCAAACTTATTGAACCGTAAGTCCGTAAATATGATATAATAATACGTTAATATAATTACACGAGGATTCCACACTCGAAGATTGTTTTATGTCGTTTCTGTCTTACAAACTTACAACTTGACAAATTTGTGTTCAGCAGTTCCGATTGTATGTATATACTTAGTTATAACTTATAAGCATTTATCATTGAGTGAATTGTCCTATTACAAAATTCTAAAGTAAATACGTTATCGCCGTTAATAATAATGATTTCTTTTGGATTCTTTACGATACCTATTTTAATATTTATTGAGTTATGAAAATTTTTAAAAAGTAATATTTTACAAACTCATAAATTCGTATTGATAACTTAAAATTTAAAATATCGTAAAAAATAGAAAATATTCTTATGGTTTAAGTACCTATATAATAATAAATCAATTCACTCTATCAACTATATAGGTCATTTTACTACAAAAAAATAAAACTTTATTTACATATATTTGGTATGTCTAATCTACGTTTCTAATACAGAGTCTATACAATATGGCATATGCTAATAAGTCTTTATAGTATCTCTTGAAATTATAGTGAGGAAGTCATAATAGTTTGGATTTCTTTAATGAATTAAAAAACATGTAAGATGTTTATATTAAGGTATTTTATTGAAAATTGTTAAAAGTTACACTAATTAGGTACATTTATCATTTGTTAACCGGTGATTGGTACCTACATTGGCTGCATTACTAATTATTGGAGAAATGGAAACAAGATTTTTTTCAACCGATGTTATATACAGGGTGTAACAGATAGAACTGACTTTTAGAATAACTTTTGTTCTTATTAATGTTTTTTTAATTTTTTTTTTTTGTGTTTATTATTAAGAGACACTTGCGCTACACGTACAATATAAAAAAATATTTTTTTATTTTTTAACAGTAAAAATAAAAAATTTAAATTTTTATTGGAAAAATTCAAAATAGCCAATTTGTAAATTTAATTAAAAGAAAAATGTTGATGGTAAAAATATTCATGGAACTCAATTAGTTTATTTTTTAGAATTTTTTAAAATATCAATATTTTTTTGCATAAATTAATTTGGAGCTTATAACTTATTTCAAAATATTATTTTTGGAAATTTCCTGAAATGAGTATATTTCTTAAATTATTTATTAATTATATAATTTTCACAATTTTTGTTGTACGTTCAATTAGCATCATTTTTTTTTCCAGTCAGTTCTATCTAATACACTCGTCATCCTGTATAATATACTGAAGTTCAAATATTATACTTATTGATAACACAAAATATTAAAAATTGGTGCAGTAAAAATATATCATAATATTAATATGCTAACAATTTTAATAGCAATATAATGTGGATTTTTAAAGCATATTAAATAAACATTTAAGAGGCAAGTAGTTCGTTACATTAGAATTTTCGAATGTTATAGTGGTGCTAATGTAAGATGTAATGCCACTAATATACCTATATATTTAATATATTTTACTAAAATAGCAAAATACATTTTTAATTTCTAAATTCAGCTATCTATTGTAACCATAAATATTAACACTTTGATGGTGGACCATATACATGAAAAACTTTTTTATCAAAATCTATTTTGTTATTGATTATTTAGCTAATAACACTTTAAATTCTTCGTAATAGCTACCTAATTATTTTATTCTTAGACCTTATAAACTTTATATAGTACAATTATAATATAGTGATTTACTCCAATATTCAAATACTTATTGAAAATAAATTGTCATTGTAATTATAGAGCAAATAGCAATAGAGCTAATAAATACATTTACACAAGATTTATATTTTGTAAACTATTTTCAATATTTATTTCTAGATGTCTAGATGTACTAGTTGAGCTTCTAACATTAATAATTAAGAAACATTTTCTTTTAATTTTATCTAAATTATCAATGATGTGCTGATTAGTAAATGTATTTTGCATCTGTTATACGTATATAATATGTTTTCTAAGCATCCATCCATTAAAATCATTAAAACTATTCTTGCTCTACTCAAAAATTATTAACTATACTTAAATTATTCGCTTTATTCTAACTAAATAACAAACAAATAATAATATATAGAGGCGTAGTATATTAATTGTGTTGTTTCAAAATAATTTCAAATATACTAAAAACAATTTAAAATAATTATACTTAATCGAGTACAATGAATACATTGTAGTAATGATTTTATACTTGTATTTTGAGTAATTATCACTAGACGTTATTTGTACATAATAATATAGTATACTACCTAGTTACTATTTATTACTTGATGTATTTTTTTTATACAGATTGCAAATATTCGTTTTAAAATAATAAAAACATAAAAACTATAATTTAACCCCCCCCCCTAATTATATAATAATAGCCGTTATATAATAACTACGGTTGTAGATATGCATATCCTATATAGAGATCGAAATGCATAAATTATTGATAAATGATTATATAAAACAGTTGTAATGTTTTGATTATGATTTCAAATTATTTTACCGCTGGAAAAATTATTTATACAGATTAGAAGCGATATGGCTAGGTTTCGGATTTATATGCAAATACACATCTTTACTATGAATAGATATTTTAATTTAGACAAGAGATAGATTCATTTAAAATGATTTGTAATAAAATGAGATATGCTTGATATTACGTCATATTTTTACATATTTCGTCATAAAAAACATAGTTTTATTTCTCACTAATTCTATTTTTCTTACATATTAACACAAATTTTATATATATGTATATTGTACATACATATATACTATATAGATAAGTGTATATATATACCAGATACCTATTGTATTTTAAATTTTCTCAACTGTATTATTTTAAGCCTAAACAAAGTGGGGTACATGGTTGAGTGTAATCAAATACTATTGTGATAACATTGATAAAATAAAAAAGTCGTGTCATTTAATCCGCAGTAATAGTTACCTATTTTAGTAGTTTTTACTCGAAAAGGGATTAAACTATTCAGTAAAGATGATATAAAAAATAATTTAATTTATACATCAGCTGTCAATTTTTGATTTTTTGAAGGTACCGTGAAACAACTAAAAACACGTAAAATGACTTTAGTTGAAAGTTGTGGACTCAAAGATGAAGTAGTAGAGAACATAAAACATGACAAACGGCACAACAAGACTACAGTTTTTAACATGTGCTACGTGTGAGTAGCATTTAAGAAATTGTAACTTGTAAGGATGTTGAACATCATCGAATAATTATTGTGCATTTGATACGTGATCGTAGGACAAATCAAATCGATTGTATGAAATCGTTATTATATAGATTTGGTGATAACAAAAAAAAAAAAAAAAATAGTATGATGGCATTAGCTTTTTTGACAATACACACTCAATCCCAAGTGTCCGTATCACGGTCGCTTACATAACGAGGAATATGTAATATATTTCGATGGATTTATATTTAGACACGTCGTGTGTCTTACAACATTACTCACTATTCAAACACACTCTCCATTGGTGATTATATTATTCAAGCAGTTTTATAACGATTTCAATATACAATTTATTTAAAAAAAAAAACACACACTAGCACTCACCTGTTGTTGTTCGATATCTGTCACACTTCGAGTGGGTATCGTTAGACTGAAACGAACTGTGACGGGAAAAAAAATCGTTATACCAATAAAGATACAACAGATACGTATAGGTATTCTAATCAGAATTCCGCAATAGAGGCAAAGTAAAGTTATGCTCACCAATCATTTATAATATGCGTACGTATAAATATTTTATAATTGATCTGTCTTGTTGACATTGATATTTAGGAGACACCATTTACCCCCAATAGAAGAGTAAGTCATCTATACTCCAGAATTGACTTTCACTGGAAAAAAATTATTTGTAAAAACAACAATTTTGATATAATTTTAACACCTTGCGATAGGGCACTTACATTAATATTTTCAATAAAACAATTATGCTTTTAGTGCACCGGTTATATGCGCACGTATTTTATATAATTCATAATATTTTATCAGTATATAATTTTCAAATCTGCAACACAGGTCTACCACTAAAGTTTATACCAAGTAAATGCATTCGCTTTGAATGGATATTGCTTTAATAACTGCGATTTAGAGTTTAGACTATACTTGGTCGTTGGTACATTGTTCGTTTCTACAATTTGTTTATTTATACACATTAAATACCACCCTAGAATTTAGATTATTGCGATGCCATATTATTATAATGTTTACGTATTATGGCAAATTAAAATTGAAAGTGCAAGTATTTATAAATTAAAATAACAATTAATGTTGTCGGCTCTATGCATTATTGATATTTCCGTATTTATTTATTTTATATTTTCACAGTACCTATTATATCAATACTATTAATTGCACTTACATTGTAAAAAGTTATAACCATTCAGACGCACAGTTAAAAATTATAATAACTCATATTGTAAGTCAATCATAGATTGATGAGTGACACAATCTAAAATCTAGTGAAAAAGCGTTGGCATTAACTTATTTAAAAATTAAAAACAATGTTAGTTTTTAAATCTACAAGCTAATATGTATACAATTAAAATAAAAATAAAAAACTGAAAATTGTTTTTTATTATTTATTACTTTATTAATTATTTATAAATTTAAAAGTTGCAGAACCAAAACTGTGCATGCTAATTGAAAAAAAAATGAATCAACTACTTTTTATCAAGTTTAGTTAATATATTCTTATATAATGGTACGCCTAATCTTAAACTTTTATAGTTTAATTATATATATATATATATATATATATATATATATTATGTGTTAATTATTATCTTATAACTTAACATTCTGGACATAGAATCAATTTAAGTTAATTGCATGAATAGCTTGTCCATTTTCACGAATCTACGCCGTACATTTTCAGGCTAGTGGTTGTAAACTAGGTGTGGTGTGACTGCGAATGATGTAAACAATTTACGTCACGTTATGATTTATTATGTACCATAATGTATGTTGGTATTCTTCCACGCAAACCGAGACCCGAAAATAGCATAATATAAATAAACTTGTTAGTTATGGTGATTTTTTTTCTTAAACACAATTTAAATTAAATAATAACGCTAAAATAAAATCAAGTAAGTCAGAGATCAAATGTTTCATTTTGAGATAACATAAGTAGTAGGTACAACAAAATATTAATCTATCGTCTTATCAATCGCCATTCCGAATAGAGAAATTAGTTTCTGTTTTTTTTCAGAGGTTGTTTTAAAGTCTTTGTCTCTGAGTAGACAGTCGAATTCGTGTAGCGTCTTACTATTATTTTGTAGACATTTGACCGTTTACAAAGAACACTTGTATTGTAAATTTATATCGTGAGCGAGCTGTAGGTACTTATATAAAAATCTACGTGAATGCTGGATGTGCTCTGCCCCTGCAGTGTCGTTTTTTTCGGTTTTATAATTATCCATGACTGCCGAACTCACGTAAAAATCATCGAATTTTATTGATTAAAACTAGAAATAAGAAATGCACGTCAATTTTATTTTTTATAAACTCGGCAAATGTTGATATACCTATTATGAGTTAATGTAAATGACCTAAGGACATTTTCAGATTTTACTTTTCTTTCAATTTTACTAAATATCAAAAACTATGATGTTGTTTATTTAAAATAAATTATTTTTGTATGATATTTTGTGTAATAATTGCTACTATTCTGGGAATATAGTACCTAACCTAACCTGAAATAATATATATGATACGTATTAAAAATAAAAATACTTGAATAATAACCTGCGATTATAATTTTAGAATATTTTTATCTTAATAATTTGGTTTGATACTATAGATAATATTATAAGTATTAATAATAATAATCAAATGTGTTTGACAGTGTGAAAAACAGTTTGAAAAATAAAGGATAAATAGTAGATATTGAATTTACATATTATTGATGATTAATGAGTTAGTGAATAAATTTAATGTGGAATTCAATAGAAAAACCATAAATGCAAATAATACAATAATTTATAACTATTTTAAAGACAATCTAAAATCTATAAATAATTTATTATTATTAGAATTATTCTTAGTTAAAATATCAAAATATTATATTATTGCTGTGCTGTAAATAATTAGACTGGTAAAAAATGCGTTTAATTTAATAAGGTAAACATTTTAGTAAAAAAAAAAAAAGAGTGTAAAAATAATTTGGTTGATTTTCGCCATTATCATTATAATTATTGTTATTAATATTCAATTTTGTTGTAGAAATATTCGTCTAATCGTGCTTAGTCACAATATAATTATTATTATTATTACCTACCTATATTTGCATCATATTATTATGTATTGTGGCCCTACCTTCGCGTTTACCGCTACAGCATTGCCGTCTTCTATTGATTTTCAAGCTGAGAATACCGTTTCTAAATTCTCGAGAACCGAAAGAAATTTATTCTTTCCCGTAAAATGTATATTATAATATATGATTTTATGCACTTTAATAATAGGCTATTAAATAATTATAATGGCGCAAATCAGTCATAACGGTTATGAGAACTTTGCACTAGTTCAATCGTGCAGAATAACAAACGTTTTTCACACAATACTGTTAGCTAATAATATTGAACGAATTGTATACGAGTAGGTACGTATTATTATAAAATACCTTTATATTTCTCCAATACGATCAAATGCACAATCGTATACTACACACACAATGTGAATGGCTTAAGAACATGTAAATGTGAGTTATAATCAATTCAAAAGTCAGACAAAATGTTAAAGGTAACTCTTATAAATAAACCACTATTGAGCGCAATATATAAAAACATAAACAAGGCAATAAAAATTGAACTACGAATTAATTGAAATAGCAATAGATTTAATTCGACAAAATTTAATTCTTAGTGAGGTTGTCGTGTTATGATTTGGTTGATCTAAAACATGTGGAGCGGTCGATAAACACAAGAAAATATCGTCAAGTTCTCTGTATTATGTATCTCAACAACAATTTGGAAAAAAAAATCATTGTACCTTCATTAAATGTAGTAGAATTTCATATCACCATTGATTTTATTTATATGATATATAAAACACTAGTAAGTACAGTTATTACGTACGTATATTAGTTATATTAGTTATACGTTATTAGTACGTATATCTGTGTTATTAGTTTCAAGAGTTCACAAACTTGTGGAAAATTACTTAAAATTAGTTCAAATTTTTAAAAAATATTATCATGTTTAATAAATACTTATATATACGTAATATTTAATAATAAATTTTATAGTTCCTGCTAATAGTTAATTGAATTACAATAAAATAACAAAAACCGTTTGAGGAGAAATTTTTGTTTAACTTATAAATATCAAATTTGGTCATACAATTTTAACTTAAAATGTATCAAAAATAAATGTACCTATTATTGTACTGTGTTATTACAGTAAGAAAAACTTATTAAGAATAATCTTGCACTGCATATCCAGACTTTTTAACGCAGCATAAGAAATTTTAACAAAATTTAAAGAAAAACAACTGAACAATTTCAAATGCCCATAAATAGCTGAAAAAAATTCTAAATATTCCGAAATAATACTATGTATAGAAAATGCTTATATAAATATTTAAAGAATATTTGAAGTGCCAGTGTCAAGTGTTATTATTTGCTTTTAAATTACAGTAAAATAATAAAATTGATCTTGACAGAAATTTATGTTACGTATTCCTGTTTTTCCACAAATATATTTTTAATTTTCCAATTACTAAGAAAATTATAATATGTATTTTTTTCTTTAGTTTTGATCTTCACAAAGTAACAAATAGATCTAATTTGCTACCAGAAATACAAAAGCATATTTTCAACTTTATGAGAATGCGTTCAAGCACAAAAAAAACATACTTATCATTATTTATCCAACGCATTCAACACTCCGTTCAGAACCTAAAATAACATTCAATTAAAATATTCTGGAGTCCACAATTTAACTATATTCGTTGACACTATAGTTTATAGTCTTGAAATAACACACGATAAGAAAAAACACTTGTAAAATTATGCAATTAAATCTAGTTGTTGATATAGTATCTATGTCCTCCCATGCATACCTAAAAGCTTGTAGATAATTAAAAATTATTAAAAACTACTCAAAACTGGCGTATATGTAGAAAGTTTGTACATACCTCCAGAAACCTAAAACTAGTTAATAACAAATAATACTGAATATTAACTTACTATTAACTAATATTTATTTATGAACAGTAATACTATATATGACGTTAATAGTTGTTTGTTTATTTTTGACGATTTTTGAACTTTAACAATTAATGAAATACATCTGCAATTAATAGGTAGATATAACAATATTTATAAATATATTTAAAATTGAAAATTGATAAAAATCTAAGAATTTTATCTACGTGTTTGAATTAACAACTTATATATGTATGTCAATTAAAAAAATATTTTGTAATATAAAATACTATAATCTCCGCATTACTTTTAACCAGGAAAATGTTCAATAAAGTAATCAACATAACCATAAACAAAATACGTCGTTTATTTTTATTAATATTTAAAGTGTGTACCCATGTTCTATTATAATTAACGAACATTAATAAAAATATTATAATTTTGTGTTAAAAATAAAAAAAAATTATAATAATTGACATAGGTGTTTTGTTATTTTTAGCGCGTATCAGTATGGTAACTATAGGTAAACTGCATAAATTTAATTACTTTTTAGAGCGTATTGCATAGTTTTTTAGTGCATATAAATCTTAGCCTCATATGGATTAGAAACTAACATCAACAATTAAAACGTATTTGGTGCAGAAACCCGTAAACGCAAGACGGCATTTATGTGATGCGCTTGCTATATATATGTCATCATATAATACATGTTTAGTAATTAATATCCCAATTAAACAACATCCGAATTAATTTGTGTCGTCGCGTAGTTAGACAATAGGCGGTTCTCGTAAGATAATTTCCGTAATGTCTAGGCACACGTCAATAACGTTTAAAAATATAATCACAATAATTGTGCAAGTTGAGTAAGTTACTACATCTTAACAATAAGTAGTACGAATAAGAGTATAATATAAAGTATTTGTTATAAAAACACTATTGCTGTTCGGAAATCAATAGGACAAGATGTGTTTATGGTTTTTTTTTTTTTTAATTTTTATATTATTACAATAAAAATAAGGTCAATATAATATAGGTACGATAATAATAAAAAAATAAATAAATAAAAGATAATTATTTTATTAATAATATTTCCTAACAAAAGTACTTATAAGGGGCAATATATTATTACGTAGGTACCGATATTATGTAACAGCGAACAAATTTAAATAAGTGATTGTTAGCATAATATATTGTTTTATCATGAATTCACGATCGACTACGAATATAAACTGAAGCTCTTGTAACAGTTGTAACACGATATTATAATCGGATAATCCTATATCACCTATATGTAGGTAGGTAATAATATTGTCGGTTGTGTAATATTTATGATGAGGAAAATACGGTTTCGAGTCTATGAAAAAATAATATGACGTGTTTTATGCGAGGCAAGTTGAAATTGAGTAATTCAACAAGTATTTTATTATTATTATTACTATTTTTTTTATAAAAAAAAAAAAAGATGTAATCCATTATTACCGAACTATAAACAGTTTACACGACAAACACGATGAGTCATGCATATTATTATTAAACAATACTGACGTGTACAATGTAGTACCATCTAGGAATTTGTCGGATCTTCTTCCAGATTCGTGAACAAAAGAACATAGTAATATTATAATCTATTAGCATTATATACAGACTCACTGCGTAAAGTAAACCAATTATTTTTATGGCTAATACTCACCTCGCGATAACTATGTTTACCGAAATATAGCGAACACAAGACGTAACCATTTTAAAATATTATATTGTTGTGTGTTACATAACATTTTTACATATTATTATTGTTACGACTGTGCATATTTTTACGCTTACGGTTACAACCCGCAAACGTTATTATTAATTGTACGTCATTCTCGATGGATAAAAAAAAAAAAAAAAACTGCAGACGTGGACATTATTCTCTAGTTAAAATATTATGAAGGACGTGTCAGTGCACCGTTTCGGGGACAATAATTATTCATTTTCAGTTATTTAAAGGTTGTCGCACACTGGTTCGGAACGGAATTGAATCGAAATATTGTTCAATCGAAACCGTCGGAACTGAAACAAATGTTACTCGCCGAACATTATCGGAATAGATAATTCGAAATTACGTGATCAAAATTAGGACTCCAGTCCAACGCATTCCGCGTATTAGGATGTTTTATTTTTTTTCGTTGGTTGTTAATTGTTATAGGTCCCTACATTGTGAGTTGATCATGTACTAGAGAGTTTTGTTACAGTGTACCGTGTTGTATACGGCTTAATAATTTTAACTTCAAAGTAAAGTACAATTTAATCAATGGTTTTATAATAGTTTAATACAGTTAGTGATACATGATACACGGTAAATAACAAAAAGTTCGATTAGATTAGAAACCCGTGTTTATTAGAAATGTTTTGGAAACTGTAAAATTATTATCCTGCATGTATCGATTCAAACAGGAATGTTTCATTTCTGGTTGGTTTTGAACTGAACTTCTGTTTAAAAGTGTAAAATAAATAAATTATTTTACGTTCGTTTCCAATTGGTCAGCTTAATTCAGTTTTGATAATAAATAAGTTAACAATATAATTCATTAACTTTATAACTTATCAACTATAAGGTTAAACTGGAAGACTTGATCACATTGATTTTCCTAAAAAATACATTGCAGTTAAAAATCACAATGAATTGCGTGTAACACTTACTTTAACTCATCACGTACATTGTATCTACGTTTCTGTATTTTAATTGTAAAATTGCATAAGGTTTTTTTTGCGATTTCATTGTACAACTTGCTACAATACGAACATTTCCAATTACTTGATATACCTCCACTTAAATATTTTTTTTATAAAAATACTACCCAACCGGTACTCTCAAGTTCAGAATAAGTCTTTGCCAATACCACAATAATAATAATAATAATAATAATAATAGTAACAGAGTACGCGTTTTAAACTATAATAAATAATAATATAAAATCAAACAAAACAAATTTTTTTATAATATAGGTAATAATAATAATATATAAAATTATGGATAACGCATTAAGGTCATCGTGTGTTTACAAGTATATACACACATGCTTATGTACACAAGGTTAAATGCATAGAGTTTACATAAAGTCCTCGTGCATAGAAATATTGTTATAATATATAATATTAGCTGTCGTTGTTTTTTTTTTTTTTTGGATATTATCCTATATGCGTTCTGTCGTCGTCAAAAGAAAACGGTAAAATCAATAATGGATTTGTCATTTCTAACCTTAACGGCTTAACGGTATAACAATTGACAGTTTTTACCAGATTATTTGTCCTATGTCTTAACCAAGGTCTCTATTCGTCAATATTATTTCATTAGCATAAAGTCTTGCAGTAAGTAAGATGTTTTCGTTTATCAGACCTAAAACTGTATAGGCCTATAATATTTATGTTTAAAATTTTTTATATTAATAACTACGAATCCATTTCATGGGAAATATTGTGAATTTACGATGTAAAATATTGTATTCATAACAAAATATTATTAAAATGTAATTTATAATGTTTTATTTTAATATTAGTAATTTTAATGCGACTTCTTCTGTTAAACGGCAATGTTTTTATTGAGTCAAAACTAAATTTTTTACTTCATTAATATTTAATAATATAACATAAATCGATTGGCTGTTGTTATTACACGACAACGACTAAAATAATTATGAGCACCAGATTTCTCGGTTAACTTTTAGATGACACTACTGCTTAAGGGGAGTGCTCGAAATGTGTAGCACATAGAACAGATTATTTTATGGGCGGGAAATCATTGATCCAGGACGACATGACGTAAAAGGACGATTTTCGCGATATTAACTTTCGTAGATAAAGGAAACAATCACCGACAACCGTCAAATGATTTAGAAATCGAGCAATGACCATTTATCTCTGATTTCTGATTTAAATATGTCACGAGTCACATATAGAGCAGTTTTGTAGTTACACCATAAAATATACTTAAATAATTTATAATTATACCTAATCAAAAATTTGCTACTAAAAAATATGATGATTTTTATTTTTTGGCTTAACACCTTGGCATAATATGGAATATGTCATATTATATTATTACGCTACATATATTTATATCATTATTATTACGATTTAAAATGTGTAATTTTAATGTACTTATATAACAGTGGTTTTTATTGTTTATAACAACTTTTTATCTTCGTATTTTTATTTATGTAATCGTATATTATATTTTTAACTTTTAAATGACGAGGGCGGTAGTACAAAAATTAATTTCTTTGTGTAGTGTTAGAAAAATAAACTCAGCATAATTACAACTTAAAAGTTTTAATGTTTTTTAGTTTAATATAAAATATTTAAAAATAAATATTGTTTGTAAAGTTTGTAAGTTAAACCATAAAAATAAAAGTGTAATTATTAAATAATTAATTATTGCTCAATATAATGAATACTTAAAACTTAGGAAAATTACTAATTATACAAATAAAACAATTGCAAATAAATCGAAAGATTGAAAACCTCTGATAGAATACTACAAGGTTCTAGATGAAAAAAATAGTATTTGATTATTGTTTAAATTATTATAAGCCTAAGAATAATTATAATTCCTCTATTTATTTTTATTTTTATAGTGTAATATCATAGAACCAATAATTAACTCCAATTAGTGGAAGCCTTATAAAAATTTAAGCAGTACGAGTTTTACTTATTGGTTGCAGAAAACTAAAAAAGACTTAACTTTAATAAAACTCTTATAATCCCTCAGCTCCGAAACGAAAATAAAAATATTCAAATTAATCAATATAGGTAATATAATATTTTTATGGTTAAGAAAATTTGTGTTTTATAATGATTAAGCGCATGTAACATGTAAAAATGAAAAAAAAAATTAAGGATCATAATTATTTTGTATCTTTTAATGATAAATTGTACTTATAATCAATGGTACAAATACCGAAAAAATATTATAGATTATAGTAAGTATTTTTAATAATATTAAAATATTTTACTATTTTTATTTTTTATTTTATTTTTTTAATTAAGTTCAATCTATAACAAATGTATACATAAGTACATGTAAAATACTCAATTTTAGTTTGAAGACATTTCGTGGTTATTGTCATCTACCCCCCTCGAGCTTCACTCATTATTTCACTTATTTTAGCAGTGGAACCACGTTGACTAAATAATTGTTCACGCCTGGTTAAGGTCACATATTAAAACATAATATAATATTGTGTGGTGGTGAACTCCATCGCTAAATCCACGAGAAAATATTATGAGACACTTCACAATATTGTGTCCGAAGACATACCTATATTATCTATTATGTATCGATATTATAGCATTATACTTTTGATTATTCGATCAATGTCGCGGTCCGTGAATGTATTAAATAATAATAATATTATACAGTATGTCCAGTATGATTCACCAATCGTGATCTGAACACGATCCCATTTTTATCTTTTAATAGTACATCGAGATATTTAAATTCCGATTTTTAAACTTTCGTGTATACGCATAGAGACCATATCATACAAGACTTAAATTTTTTTTCATAATATATTATTTATGTTCCGTACAAATTTATATTTTCAAACTCGAACCTTTTTTATTCCATAATATTTTGAAAATGTCATCCAATTTTGATTTAAATGAATCAGCATTAAAAAAAAAAAAAATCATCCTTTTTACAGTAAAAATAGGATTTTGGTTATCGTTTGTAGAAAAAAAGTTTATTGCAACACGGGAACTCTTTATGTCATGTACAAAAATCTAACGATTTGAATTTGTGGTTCTTAATTATACTTGTAAGTTCAACCAATCAGAAGTTGAATAAATTAATTATTTAAGTAGAAAAATATGGAGGGGTCACTCTGTAGGTATGAATACAGTTATGATGCTGTGGTGTAGGCACGTTGTACACACTTACCGTAGTATATTATTATAATATTTTATTCCAACGCCAATACAAAATGGGCGGCAGCAAGTATTGTTATTTTACGATACCCATATATCGAGGTTTACGCGTGTAACGTTTATATACAGGTATACCTATATTTAAATATATTACAAGTACGCGCGATCGCGTGTGCGTGTGTTCGTTGTTATTTAAAAGTTCATCATAACTGTATATACGTGGTGGATTTAACAGATTGAGAGAGAAAGAGAGAGAGAGAGAGAGAAAGAGAGAGAACGAGAACAATACGAAATTATGTAGTGCACGTTTTATATATATTTTTAAATCTTTTCACGTGCACACACACATACACACGCACGAGCGCCCGCGCAAAAATATATAACAAATTTAGGTTTTAGGTACCGTTTTTCAAACGTTTGCCACACGGTGAATACTGTCGCTCGTATATATTATATAACTATATGTATTCTACAGACGACGACGAGCTATTTTACATAATACTACATAAACGTATACAATATTATTATTACCCGGTCTCATGGTATCCACAAAAAAAAACATTTTAAATATATTATTATTTTTTTTTAGGTATACCTATTTTAAAATGTTTTAAATCTTATTGCATCGTATAACAATATATCAGTACTAGTTTTAATGCTACGAAATCCGAGCTTTAAATATCACTCTCAATTCTTATTTAATTCATTCATTGGCCATTACATTGATTTAACGAAGAGCTACATTTAGTTGTTTTGAGTTGTGATTATAAATTGTACGTTCATGTTTGGTCGTGTACTGTTTTTTTTTTTAATTCCAATCCTCTAAACGAGTACACAAAATGATATTAGTTACACAAAACAAAATATTATATTGTTACAGTTTGTTTTATAAAATATTACATTTTTAGTGTTTCTCGCATACGAATAACATAACAGTGTTTCCGAAGAACACTGTGTGCGATTACTCAAAATCGTTGGTCTAAAAACTGCAACAATAGCTTGCAGGTAACTACCTACCTAAAAAGTCCATTAAATATTTCAATACATATTATTATTATTGTATAGGTACGCCATACGCGACACTAAAACATCTTTGAATTTAATGAGGAACATGCTCTTCCTACATTCTCTCGTTCAGGTACGTCATAAATCGACACGTGTCACTGCAGTGTACTGTTCGTGTATAGATATTTTTTCATACATATACAGAGTGTCTCTCAAAATCCGTCACGGTTTTGCCGTGTCTATCATAACATTTGCACAATAATATAGTATATACTTACTACGTATACACACGCGCGATGCTTCCACTAGTTTCGTGCCTAAAATGTTCATAGTATTTTTTAAATGGTGAATGTAGGTTTTCCCGATTAAAGTCGACGGAAAATTCAACACAAAAAAATAAAAATAAAACAGTATAAAAACATTGTCTTAGATTTTGGAAATTATGAAAACAGCCATTCCAACGAAGATTAACTAGGTACCATTATTATATCAATAATAGCTAAATTAATGATAATTTCTAAAAGTCTCGTCGGCGTGCATAGAAAATATAACATATATTAATTTTTTATTACACATTATCTCGAGTTTGTAGAAATCAATTATGCATGAATAGCATGATGCAGAAAAAAATCAATAAAGACGCGGTAACCACAGTCTACAATGGAAAAAGTTATGTAATAATATCATTAGTCACTCTTTCGTTGACAAAAATAAATAAAACTATAATATGTCATATTTAAATTGTTAACTATGTACTATGTATATAAACATTTACGTATTATATACACACGGTATTACGACTTACGAGTAATAGTGTAAATATAAAATCTACTGTATTAAACATTTAAACCGTTAATTCAGTCTTATCACGGTTGTTTCAAGTGAAGTTCAAATTTTTGGCGCACTCTTAGTGTGAACCGAGTGTTACGTAATGTAATGTTGTGCGTTGTGATCGATGATCGAACTCGAGAGGTCACCAAGTCACAGGAGAAAAGTTCTATGTTGAAATATATTTCTGCAATTTATTGAAAATGTATACCTACAAAATTTTATATGCATAAAAAGCATAATAATAGCCAATAATAATCTAAACGATCGATTTTTGTCTGTATAATTGTACGATCCCAAAACGGAATCATTGCGTCAAAACGTTGTAGATTATTTGATTATCATAATTATAAAGTACATTGTCATTTGTCATTAAAACTGAGGTAATTATTGCGGTCATCGCTTTAGTGGTGACGAAATCTGTTTACAAGTGTTTCGTCTATAACACGTGTTTTAGGTGGGTGTTAATGTTACCTACCTACTCACAATAGAGTATATTATTCCATTAATAGATTTTTTTTTATTTTTCAATTTTTTAATTAGAGATAATGATTGTTATTTAAATTATAGAGAGCAATGCAAAATAATTCACAAGAGTATATTATACACTGTACACGATTTTAATCATTATCTATGTACACAAATATACAAATTGGTTTATCATTATAGTGAGTTAACTTAGTAGATATTTAATGGTTAGTACTCAATATATGGGTTACGAGGGTCTATAATAATATGGTCTTCGAGGTATCTAAATTCTCATGTATCACGTTACAGATATTTAAGATTTTGACAGTTTATTATAAATTATATAAAGTTATCCGAAGGTTTAAAATATGAAATTAATTTTGATTGGAAGCAAGTAGATATATGATATTTAGTTATTACTATATTTTAAATCATTTAAAAATTGCAAAGCCATAATTTATTAAAAATTTATTATTTTAAAATAAAACATAAATATCTAGTTATTTCAATCTAACAAATTTAAAATAATTCAATTCCAAAGTCTATATTTTTAGTTTTCCCATAATTCATAATATGTACTTATACTCAGTTCGATTATAATAGGTTATAGTTAAAAAGTTATAACATGAATATATTTATCGGGTAAATGTGGAACGACGAGGGACACCACTATAAAATGCCTGTACGAAAAAAAAACTATAGAAATCAGATATTAGCTGAAAAATTGGTATAAATTATAATAATGTATACAAATATAATATTATTATTGTTATTGTTCGCGTTAAACTAAAAGAAAGCAATTTACTATGTGCTGTGTTCTTGACAATGTCGTCAACAAAATATAGTGCCATTGGAAATATATTATTGTTTACAAATTGTCCTTATTAGGTGTTGGCAAACAAGCTTGGCCGATAAGTGGACGGTAAATATTTAATATCATCAATAATGTAATTAATAAATATTATAATTTATAGCTATTGACTGACGTCAAGTTGTATTGTTTGCAGTACTAAATAGTTAAATTATAGCCTAATACCTAAGATGTGAATATCCATAATTCAACGGTACATTAGGTACTCCATTATTAGTTAAAACCATTAACATTATCAAATTAATACTTAGGTATATAACACATTAAGTTATTACAAAGTTTGAGCTACGTTTACATTTATAATCAATGTTTCACAAAAAACAACATATTATTATTATCGATCGTTTTACTATTGAGGTAGGGGTGTTTTGTTACAATTTTCAAATTTGATACCGAATGATCCAATGTTGCTTAAAACACGTGGTTTAATGATTTTAAAATGTGAATACGTAAATTATTCATTTAATTTATTAAATTTCAGAAATAAATTATTATTTAAGGTTATAAATTATAAGAAACTTGCTTTCATTGATTAATATAGATTATATAAATGATATAGATTTATAGCATTGATTAACGATTATAGCAAGGCGGATGAATGTCTACCTTGGATTATAAAATACTTATAATAAATGCGTGAAATTTATCTATTTTATAACCTCAGCATTACGATTTATCACGTTTATCAGCTATCGTTATCAATTACCATGTTTAAAAACTGTCATAGATGAGAATAATACTTAAATATTTTCATTTTTCTGTAAGATGTTAAAATATATACCTGTATATTTTTTTATTAAAGTTTTCATATAACTATTAAATAGTTAATTATAATAATAATAATAATGTATAGTGATTTTAAGTTAAGTAGAATATTCTCGCTTTATATATATTTATTTGGTAATCGGTGAATAAATCAATGCAGCTAGTGCAAAGAGCAAAATTAATTACACAGATCAATGAGCATTTAAATTAATTTTTATTTTAGTTTAGTTTTTACCTAGAATTGTATAAGGGATACTTTAAATTCATAAGATGTCGGGAGTCTGATGACCATTTAAGAAACGGATTTGAAAAATATTGCACCGTTTCAATCACATATCAGTATATTCACTAGTACTTTGTGATGGACTTCCAAATGTTTTTAACTTTTTATATTTTAAAGCGCTTAACACATAACGTAGTTTTTCAATAATTTTAATGAAAAATTAATTAAGTAATACAACGATCAAGTGATCATTGAAAAACAAATCGCAAATTAATGTTGATGAATGATTAAATATAAAAAATTAATTATCGAACTTAATAATATGGTATCCAAATAGACTGATTTCACTATAATCTTTGAATGTAGCCCTTGATAATGTATCTAAGAGCAGGTGTTTAAGCCGTCAAATTGTTGCTTTTGCTGAACGATTTATCGCACATTCGCCCATATCGCACGGGTAGGATTTCATCTCCGTATGTGTCAACTATCAACTTACTGGTCGACAGTCAATTGAGTGTTTTGATAAATTACTGGTCCCAAAGTCACATAATATGTACTATCTCTCGACAAAGAATTTAGCACAAAATAGAGATCTTTCACTTTTTAACGATTTTAATATTTACGATATCGATACGTCGCCGTTATCACTAGTATTTTCTTCGGTCTTAAAAAATTATAGTTACACCGTTTAAAGGTTAACAACTTCTGACCTTATCGATTCATGTATTGTATGACCAACTTATAATACCGTTTTTCATACAATGACGTGCTTACTAGACTATTCTGTTTATGGTCGATTAGAATTTATTATCATCGCTAGATTTTCAAGTCAGTAATTGTTGTACTACCATTTAAAGCTATCTTTAAATCAAAATAGAACAAGCGATTTTGACCGTGACTGATATGTACCTAGATTTACCTAGAAATCTATCACTTTTAAAATATATCATAATATATTTGATGGTTATTTATCATTATATTATCAAGTACATTTCCCTACCCTCTTCCCACTTTCAAATATTCCAATGTTATATGCGAATAATTAACATGCAACTAGCAGGAATTTGTACGTATATTTAGCAAATTTACATTTTTAGATTTTGCAGAAAAGCAAAAATTACAGCGATAGGGGAGGGGGTGGAGAAACGTTTCTTTAAAATCAACAAACATAAATACATGTAAGTTTATCTTAGAATTTATTTCTGTACACACGATTAACACGAATTGGCACGACCAAACCGAGATTCACTCCCATAATCATCGATGGTAGACCTAATTCTATAAGAAAACTTTTTTTTTCAGAAAGAGGAGAATGTTGACTATTAAATTTTCCATAATTTATCATTATGAAGCATTACCTATTAAAATGATTTAATATTACTTAAATAAAATGTATAATTTTTCTGTAAAGTATAAAGTTTAAAGTTTATATATTATATATTATAGGTATATTATTGTTATAAATTATAATATAAATAATTTTTTTTTTTTTAATGTTGTTTCGTTAATACTAGTTTTAATGATGTATTAATTTATTTAATTATAGTAAACTAATTGTGTTTTGTCTCTTAAATTTCGTTATAATTTTATGAAAGTACATTGCTTAATATTATTTTTATCTTTGATTTAAATATCTGCGCAATATAGGTGTGTATTAACTATAAACAATCGAAGTTATCCTACGACCTACACCAAAACAATTTTTTTACATACTGATATACCGAGTATATACATTCTGTAAAGAATTCTCACTTGAGTTGAGCTTTAAATCAAATATATATATATATACACCATATAAGTTGGTCCCCGACGTATTTTATGTTGAGTCCAAAAATTGGGTCTAAGTCTATTTATTTGAGAAATCTAGTTTCTCTTTCTCATTAATTGATAAAACAGGTGATACTAATTTCTTTAAGAATAAGTTATAGGTTTCGAGATATTTTATCGTCTAAATTAAACGGGGATGACTGGATTTGTTAATGGAATAATGTAATGCCCGACGCCCGGTCATATACGAGTCGAATACAATATCGCATACCTCTCATACCTATGACTCAATTCAATATTTCAATCCCATGATTAAGATTATCAGAACAGTAATTAACAATTAGTTAAAATAGTACTAGTAAATTTATATTTTTCACTTAATAAAAATCAGTTATCAACCAATGATTTCACGTGTTAGCACTTGCTACTTAATTCCTTTTATGGATTATATACATATTAACTTTAAATACTCATATATTATTAAACTAATAGTTTGATATTAGTATAAATTTTTTTTTTTTAATAATGCTTTATGTTTCAGATTCTTAAACTAAAAATATGAATTTCAATATTTTAATAATTATTCTAACAGTAAAGACAATGATGATAAAAAAAGGTAATATAAAATGTTAAAATTTCATAGATAGAGAATATTTTGAAAGAAGATATAATTAATGATTTGAAATATTAAATGTTTGTTGTTTAAATAATCAACTAGTATTAATATACTATTTCTGAGAATTATTCAAATAGTAATTGTTATAAGTTTATTTTATTTATATATTTTTTACTTCAGAATGTTCATAATTCAATAAAATAATCAGATAAATTAAAAATATAGGTATAGATTATAATGTAATATGAAATAAAGTCAGATACTCATATGTTTATCTTCTCTATAAAATATTTAACAGACTTCTATTGTAGGTCTTATTCATTTATATATATATATATATATAACATATTGAATATGATAAATTTGAAATTCGATTATTGTTGTTTAGAGTGAAGTGTTGTGTAATAATTTACTATACTATTCACCAAGTACCTGATTTGATATCTACCCGTACAACGAACACACAATCAATTTATCTACTACTCATTTGAAATTGTATTTAGATACATAAACATTTTCAAAGAAGTAATCTACTTACCAAGTTATAGGACAAAAGATGATGCTTACTTTAAAAATAAACGTTGGATTTTTACAAACACTTATGATAATAATAAAAACAAAATCTATGCTGAAAAATTCCTGAAATTATAACAAAATAGTAACTATACTTGGTGTTTCGCATTATATTGATTTAGTTATCTGGTAATACTCTCAACGCTCTAAATATTCCAGAATAGATATATTATGTACCCGATAACAATTTAGTAATATACAAATGTAAAAAATATTATTTATTTTACCTACATAGTAATATAGAAAAAATTCGTACCTAATATTATTATGCATTTAAGTATAATATATATAGTATTATATACTATATTTACTTGAGTGAACAATGGGACATAATTAAGTATTTTTGTTTAATGTTATGAATAATTCACAAATTTCTCGAATGGCTGGTTCTGTTATTTTTGAAATCAAATCTTTTAAACAATTCGTAATATATGTACAGAATAAGATATTTAATTTTGTATGCATTTTTTTTTTACGAATGTCAATAATGCATATTACATTATGAATATTATGATGTTATATATAAATGTATCATATTACTAGTAGTAATGTATATTGTTTACACAATATATGAATTAGGTCATTTATAACATAATATGTAGACTTCAAATTGTAATTATATTTACTTAAAACTTAATAGTATTATATTTTCATATAATTTTACATTCATAACAAAAAACTAGTTTACCAAAAAATATGACAAAAATATTAGAAAAAACCTTGTGTTCATTTATTTTTTTGAATAAATAACTGAACAAAAAAATCCGTAATTATTTACTAATAGTTTGTTAAATCCTATTATTACGACTATATATTTTTTAATGATTAAAATAAATAAAAAACGATTTTAATTTTTAACGATATTTTTTTGCTGCATCGAGTTTAGGTACACTCTTGTAACTTCAAAATATTGAATTATTCACTATTTTAACATTTAACTTTTCACTCGTATTTACATTTTTACCGTATGTCTAAATACAGCTTACATAGTCTAACTGCAATTACTTTACTACCTTAGACATTATAGAATGGATAATCTTTATAATAAACACCTATTGGGTACAATTTGGTTTTGGTAAAATATGTCCAAAATCAAAAAAAAAAAAAAAAATTATAATTAACTACAAGTTTCAAGAACCCAGAAGGAACTGTCAGGTAAAATACTTTACCATCCCATAAATTTTAAATAAGTTTAATATTTTTTTTTTCAAATATTTAGTATAAGCAATTCTTATGAATTAGTATGCTCATATTTGAGGTTTTTACGCTTTCCATTCTAAGTGCAAATAATGATTTTTAATAATATGAAAAATATGAGTATTTCCCTTGCACTTCATTACCCAGTGACTAATATATTATTATATTCATTCTTTTTTCTATGGAATATAAAAATATGGGTACCTATTATACTTGTAGCTTATTATCTTTGAACGGTATGGATAGTCTGTCTTTTCTATACTATCTTTTTATTGATAGCTATCAATTCCGATACTAAATCTGCCGCCGATGTTTACTTATATGCAGACGTGTGGTACTATGGTGTACTGGATTTAAATATTGGGTTAAACTTTAAAGTTTGAATCCATGAAGCGAACCTCTATCGCAAATATTTTTGCAACCGTAAGTGACCTGTAGATATTTTCGGGGATTAAGGATCACTAATGACGTATTTTGTTTCAAAGGAAAAGTAGGGTCTGTCGAAAACTAATATACTCATAGATTCACGCATTGTGTGTATTTTAGCATAGAGTATTACGCCAAAGTCTCGGGTGCCAAAATGGCCAGATTTTGATACGTATCGGACATCGGTCACGCGTAATAGAATGACGTAATAGTATTATAAATATATACCTACACTCTTTCCGATTTGCACGGTACACACACAAGTTGAATAATTATGAGTGTATTGTTTTTTTTTCAGTCAAAGAACCACAAACCGATAACTTTACTCGGTCACTGTAATTAAAACCATCATGATTTGGCTTATTGTCCCAAAAAAATATTAGGTAGGTAGTATATAAAACAAAAATGTTGCACAATATGCTACAACTCAAATATAGGTAGGTATGTAATTTTTCTTTACCGTTCTTATTCAAAACGAGTATTTAAATAGCATGAAAATCTATACTGTAACATTTTGGTACTAATTATTTGAAATGTAGGTAACGAAAGTAATACTATTGATAAGTTATAGATACGATTTAAATACGTTTAATTAATCAATGTGTGTGTTATTATTTCTTAACGGTGATTGATTCTACGCGAATGTCTTCGGCGTATTACAAAGACAATGATAGGATTACATATATTGTATATATTATATACACATATTTTTTTTTCTCATTTATCCCCAGAAATAAGTAGATATATCAGAAAATTGAAAAAAAAAATGATATGTAGGTATTTAAAAAATATTTAACAGGGACCAAATTTAATATGACGCTTAATATTATTATTACACTATATAAATATTATTTCCCAGTGGACCGTCTTGGTCTTAACCGGACTTACGTACGCTGAAACAAATTTAATACAGCACGTAGAAACCCCTCATAATAATAATAATAAGATAAAGGTACTTTGTGTTCGCCAAATATGAGAATTTTTTCCAGGAGCCGATCAAAGCGTTCAAAGTCTACGCGCAAGATTTTCTTAATGTAGTTAAACACCACGTTGAATTTCCTATTGGCTCGTCTCGGTTTTTGAGTATCGTTAATTTATTAGTATGCAGAAGATTTTATTATTATTATATTATAACTTATGTAAGCGTTACCGCTTCGACGTCGATGGCCTCGAGCCGTTACACACCACGAAACAGAAAGCTAAAAACTGCTGGGCACGTTTTCCACGCGGACTTCGAGGTTACGCGTTTTCTTTTCTTTTGAGACTTAACGATCGTGATGAACATATTTTATTATAATATCTATAACATCAAACAAACTCAAAGGCAGCAGAGTTGTGTTTCGCCCGCGGTAAGTATACCTACAGCATTCAAACGAGTTTGTTTCCTTGCGAGTTGATACACGCTGAGTGCTTTTAAATACATTATCGCACGATGCGCGTAGGTATTGGACGGGGGAAAAACGGTCTTTGACGTTTCAAACAGTTTTTCGTTACTTCGCATTATAATTTTATTTTTATATACAGTGTGCCTATACTGGTCGAGACGGTTTAGCAGTTTAAGCCCTATACACTCTTCCATCGTTGCCCACGAAGTTGTGAACCAAATATGAATAGTATACAACTATAACATTATATATATATGGACATTTTTTTGATCTTCAAAGGTTTGCAAAGTCTAATTAGTTCCCCCCTCCCAATCCATAACCTTTGTATACGATCCCAGGCCATAGTTATGAACTTTAAACACAAATGCTTCCACTGTGTCGGAAAGTGTTCTCTGGAAGTTGTTCAAACTGAGAAATTAAATCATATAGTCTCAATAAGTGTATGAACGTTACTCATGTAGAAATACATTTTTGTTATTACTTATTAAATAATCTATCATACTATATAAATTAATAAAATATCTACATAGGTACTATAAGTACCTTCTAACAAATTTGCAGATCTACAGGTATAATATTACAATTATATTATGTAGGTGCTTATTTGGTAAAAAAATTTTTATCTCTATGGGGCACTTTTTAAATTTTTAAATTAACCTAATAACGATTTAAACTAGAAAATAATTTATACGTTTTCATGATTTAGATAAATTTTGTCAAAAATTGAAATTGAAATTTGTTTGTATAAAAATTATGTCAATGTATTTTAATTATTTTTAAATTGCTAAACTAATTACTATTTACTATTATGTAGGTATTTATTATGTATAGGTTCTCATATTACAATTTCAAGATTTTCGCCAGAGTATAAATATTTTAATTAACACTTGAAAAGAACGACCTAACATTTTTTTACTGTAAGAAAAACCAAAGTGTAATATTTTATTCGATTTCAATGTTTTTTTCATCACAAACAAACATTTTTTCATATATAAATCGATAAAAACAACATTATTAATGTCTATAAATAATACACAAAGAGCCAAAATACTTTTAAAATTATATCACGTCTAGTAAATCCTTGTATTAATTTTTAAAGAAAATGTTGAGTCTTTACATTTATTATTTTTCAATTTTAACAAAAAACAATATCTTTTAAGAAACTCAATTTAAAAAGTTTAAGACGTGCAATGTGTATTATCTCAAAATATTATATATCTTTTTTGTTCAGCTAATATATTATTAAGTATACTATTCAATTTTATGAGATCTATAAAAAATGATGTGATATTGGATCACTCGAGTATGTTCTGAGATGATATATTCACTTTTTATAATGACTATAAAAAGACAACGAAATCCTGGCAACATTATCACTTCCTAAATATTATTCAAGGAGTCCTAATTTGAAATCTCTTTATTCCAGGTGCAGACTTAGTGACACCTAATTCATATCCAAACTTGGATATAAAAATTAAATTATATGTTGCCCTTATCATTATCTACTGCAACTAATATATATTTTATGTCTCTCAATATCTGGTTGTAGATTCTAAATAATACATATACTGATAGTATATAATATATACTATGGTTCAAATCCTGTAGATAGCATTTCCCTAGAATGTAACACATTAAATAAAATGATTTATTCGTTTATATCTCTGAAGTTATTATATTTACATTTCTCTCTGTTTATATAACTGTTTTATACTTTGAAATTGTATTATTATTTTTAGTTGAATATTTAAATAACGTTTATTAAATTGTATATACTATGTAATTTCCATTATACCCATATTTATATTATCTTCCATTGTATACGAGTACTATACTTAAATAAATATTGGCGTCTACATCTATAAAATAAATAAATAAATAAAAATTGATTTTTGCACAATTTAGTATTTTTTAAATTTTTATTATTTTCCCTAGTATCTTGAAAAGTACTGAGCAATTTTTTTTTTTTTTTGAACCTCTTAAAAGTGCCAAATAGAACCCAATATTCATACAGAAACCACCATCAAAGTATTTTTTTTATAATACACAAAAAGTTGTTTTATAAAACCTTTATTCAATCATACATACGTTAATGTAAAATCAATAAATTCATTAATATTGCCAAAAGTCTAAAACTAAATAAAACGTGAATTATTAGACAAAGTCAGTAAAATTGATTTGTTTTTTGTATTTTAATAATATAAAGAAATTTAAAATTGACATCAATATCTATTCAGTATTCATATTGTTATTTACATCGCTGCTTTATTATAAATTATAATAAAAGTTATCCTTTTTTTTTTTTATTTTTTTTTTATTAGAAAATTTACAATCTATATTACATGACACAATAAGTAAAATAGATAAATGATATAACTCTATATACATAATAAAAATACACATGAGGCACATGATGAGGGAAATCACCCAGCGAAGGTACCCTCTAGTAATTTATTTTTTTGTTCATTAACTTAATAGGTCACGGCACCAATTTCTTTTAAGTCAGCGTGGTGGGTTGTCAGGAAGAGTACGTGATGCTAGGTGAGTGACTAAAGGATTGAGATGGTGTTGCAGTTTGGAGTGAAATCTGTTATAGTATAAGTTATCCTATACGTTTCAAAATATTTTGTTTTAGATATTTAAAATTATCGAGTTTGTTCAGTTTATTTTGCTTATATTATGTAAAATACAATTTTTTGTGAGTGAAAAAGCTTCAAAATATGTAGTTATAAGGTAATCTACGACTATGTATAATGTTTTTCACTAAACATATAAAAATTATTAACATAGCCACAATTTTTATCATAAGTTTTTAAAGTTTATACTAAGAAATTTTTCAAACTCGCAGTTATATTATTAGGTACATTTAAATTATTATTTAGTTAACAATTTATAAAATTGTCAATTTTAATAAGTGCCCTTTTATTTAACTATGGTGTTTTTAGATACTGGTTTATCAAATATTTGGAGACATTCAAAGTCTATACATTATACATTTTTTATATTAATAATAATATATAGAATCCATATTTTAAAGGACGTCAACATTTTAATGAAAATTCAACATCATCTTGACATTAAATTTTTTTACATAAAAAATTTAAAAATCATATTTAGTGGCTTATAACGGGTCGAGACCAAAGACGCTGACTTCCGATTGTATTGATAGAAGCTTTTTTAAAACTGTGGAAAAAATTACATTGCCTAACAGTTTATGCGTATATTTGTAGAAAATGTTATAAAAAGTATTTGTTGGTGCAAGACAAACATTTGTAGCGCAGTCCGTCGATATAACTCGCTTTCACGGATATGTAAAATGGCCGTTCAGAAATATGATATGGGTATAGCATTTTTGCATTGTCGTTATAATGTTTCTTAGTTGTGAGTGTCTTTGACCGACATGCTTGACATGCATTTCAGAGGTAGCTAAAGACATTCGCTGAAAGATTAAGATTAAATTAAACATTCACAGAATTGCATTGTATATAATACCAACCTAGATTCAAAGCGGAGTCGGGTTCTTAACATATAGAGTATCAGATATTTTATACAGTTATTATAAGTAGTATTCTGATATCTAGGTAATTATCCGTTTAGTTTTGGATGAGCGTATTGAAATCTATTGAAAAATTGCAGGAAAAATCAGATATTTTCTGTATGCCTATTTCCCGTAGCACAGTGAATTTAACAAAATCGATAATATTTTCATATTATTATTATTCCAGATAATATTATAGCTTAATTAAATGGTTATCCTCAATAGGTACTTAAAAATCTATAATTATAAATCATTTATTTTTTTTTTAAGAATTACATCATTTTCGAAAATGTTTAGACATTTTTTTATACATAATATTATTATTGATTATAAATATTTAAAGTTTTAAAGCTTTCATAATTGAGTGGATTCATTTATCAAGTTTTCATGTAATTTATATTATTTTAGGTAATACTCTTATTGTAGTTATCAGGAACATATTGTGTATATATCAATAAAAATATTTAAAGTTAGAAATGAATTATGTGTTGTGTTTTGATTTATATTTAAATCGTAAAATGGTGATTTTATCCTTTTTAAGATGTAGGACGTAGGTATATGAATATTAGATATTGTAATACGAGGTACACTCGTACTTGCATAACTTTATTGCTGTATATTTAAAAATCTTCGCTTTTGAATTCTCAGTATTGTTTCTTGAATGCAATAATTAGGTATATCAAATATCAAATTTATAATAAAATATTATACATCCTGTGCTTGCGTGTTGGAAATCGAGACGATGAGTATCTAAATAATGATTTTGGTCTGTTCTTGTTTTTGATTCTATAATTAAAATAAAATATTCATAGTAAATATACAATATACATATTCTGTGTATAATTGATTAAACAACTCCATATTATTAATTATTTATTTATAGATCTATAGAAAATAGAACACATGCATACTAAGTAAGATCATCTAAAGTTTTACTTTTTCCCGCATTGAAATTATTAAAATTTTGTTTTTTAAAATTAATAAGTATACTTTAAGATATTGTGTTATTTTAAAATTCATAATAATTTTAATTCTATCACAATAAGCTATATACACTATGATACTATAAAATAAATTTGATGATTTCAGCCCCCATATTGCTAATAATAGGAAAATTAATTACATTAAAAAAATTAAAAATATAAAATTATAATTAAATAAATTTAGTTATATAAACAGACCGTTTTCACTCAGAATCGATTTTCGTATACCTATAATATAGGTATAAGTCTTAAAATCTTAAACGGTTTATACGTATATGATTGATCATTTAATTGAAACTAAACACATATTAGCCTACACAATAGTGGACAGATATAATTATATATCTATATATAATATTTTTTTTTAATTCTGTTAAGTTTAATTATCAGTTTATGTTAAAAAAATAAAATAGGTGCCAAAAGAGATAAAAACTAAAATAAATTTGATAAAAATAATTACTATATTATTACCAATAGTATAGATACTGAATGTAAAAATTTAACAGCACTTGCGCATTGGCGTCACGAGTGAAATGATAGTTTTATAAAATCTTCAATAAAATATAATAACTAAGCATGTAACTTACGAAAACAAAAAAATACGCGTACATATATATATATCGTTGCATCCAGACAGCATGCGTAACACACGAAATGTTTTTTTTTTTTATGTGTTGAGTTCGTTGGTGTGCACTTAGTTCGGTGCTTCGAGCGAACGATTTTTCGCACACATCGTATGAAAACAGTTTTTTCGTTTGAGTCCTTCAATGTACTATAACGTACAGTCAGATTGTATAGTTTTGTGAGAATAATTTTTTACGCGCGTCACACGAATATGGGTTTCCTCTCTCGTGAATCCGTCGGTGTACAGTCAGTTGGTTACTAATGGAAAATCGCTTATCGCATACTTTGCACTGATGCTGTTTTTCACCCGAGTGCATCCGATGATGTGTTATCAAAACACTTCTTTGAAAGAACCATTTGCAACACGTACGCTGCGATACTGAAAATGTGAGCTTACGACTTGCTACACACACATCAAACCGACAGTCTCTCGGACTTACGGATGATCCTTCCACCACATGAGAATTCGTTCATTTAATGCTATTAATTCTTCACCTATCATGTCAAAATAGAAAAATGTATTTTATTGGGTTTTTATAAAAAAAATAATTATTATAGGTAGCAGTGTGATTTTATCTTTGGAAAGTATTGTTTTTGTGTTATAACTAACTCACACTTGTTTTAGTTACTAAACTAGTTTAGTATTTTGTCTAATTTTTCTTTTTATAAAAATTCTGTAGCGTGTGATCTGATAGTGCGATAGTATGATCTGTGAGCAAACAAATATCAACTGGCAAGTAAAAACAAACAAATTCGGAAAACATTTCGATTAACTCATTCTACGGCTATTTTTCACAGTATACTACACAATACAATTAAATTAATTAATTGCTTACTTTAGAATACATTTTGTATGCTCTCCCCTATCCACCCACCACAAACATTACTCCTTACAATCAATGATGTGCATTCGCGTTGTGTAATTATTATTCGTAAATCAAATGTTTTCTTTTCATGTAATATCCATTATTCGGGTAATCAAATTATTATCTCAAAGTCGGTCAAGTTGACAGCGGTTTTCTAATTATCGTAATAACAATGTAAACGTTCATCTTTTGTCGTCATCGGATACGGTGTAGAAGCACCGCGGAAGGCCGTTTTCACTTGTCCCTGGTCCGCGCGGACACGACGATCATTTGATTGCAGATTTGCGTCACATCCGACTATACATAATAATATGACATTATCGATACGCATCACATTCGACGTTCTGCGATGAAAAACCGATGGTGCTGTCCCACTATTCTATAGTTATGTCGCGAGTAAAATATATGCAAATAATTTTAATAGGGAGAGATGGTCTATGTGGTTTTAAGATATTTTTACTATTTTCATTAGATATAAATCGTTTTACTAGGCATATTATATAGCATAAATTCACTTTGTTTACCCTAAATACATCATTTTATTTATTTTTTTTAATTATACATATCTGTATACTGTATAGTGTATATTTATTTATAATACTATGCACACCGCACACATATTTTAACCATTATAATATTATGTTCATATATCTATCATTTATCGAGATATGTTGGATCTACACCCGGTGATTGATCGTTTATAGGTGCTGTACCGAATTATAGATTACAATTAATACGAGAGCCAACAATCGTGTGATTGAAAATGTATAATAATAGTTGTGGTAAAACGTGACAGAAACTGACTGATTTTCATTTAAATTTTAAATGCAGTTTTAGCAGCAACTCAGGAATATGATGACCAATGGAAAGCTTGCTGTACTAATACGTGCCATTATAACTAGATGGTGTATAATAATACACTTTGTCTCTTCAGACACTTTATTATATTATATACTAAATGGACTAAATGTTCCACATTATTGCTGTTTATGATATTAGAGTCAAATATATTACCTATTAATAACTTAAAAAAGACAATACTCGTAGTATAATATTATTAGATAGTTATTGAGTTGGATTCAAGGTTTCCAGTATATCAATATACAAGCAAGCGTACAATCAACCCGTCTGGATAGCGAACGCGATTATTCAAGAACTACCATTATAGTACAGAAGTCAGAAGTCATGTATGTGTATTATGTATATACTGCTTATACGTGAAGATAACATACGGCGATGTTTCTTGACCTATAACCGTTTAAAATTAGTAATATTTTATAATATTATGTAAAATACGACGAAGGATGTTTATACTGCATAACATTATAATATTATATATATATATCACTGTTATTTTATAATGAATACCTATAAATTATAAAATAATATATATTTTAAGTCATAAAATAAATCCTAATGGTTTATGCCTATAATATATCAAACAAATTACAACAAGTGTATGGTTGGTACAAACTACAATTATTCCCTATCCGTCTTTTCTTATATTTCATCTGTGAATTTAACAAGAATTGAGCAATGTATGAAATTTTTTTAAAACTATTAACTTGACGAATGAAGCAACAACACATTGATGGTGTATTCTATTTGATTTATTATTATTATTAATTTTTAATTATCTCTATATAATTTTTATTTTGGGAATTTTGACGGTTTACTAGGAAATAAGTTAATTGATATAAGTCCATGAATTATGAGTATAGAGTGGATGCCTAGTGCCTACATAAATGTGGAACTTTCAATAGATATTTGCTTTTTATCGAACAGTTTTTAGATGCCAATCAGTGTGAAAAATGTGATAAGATGTATATTTTTCCAGGGAATTTGTCATATATTTTTGAATAATATAATTTTGAAATAAATTATTTTTTTCAAATGTATTGTAGATTTTGACATTTCTTTATATTATGCTCATAACTGATGGCAAATAAAATAATCTAAAATATTTTTAAAAAAATGTCCACTGTATTAACTATCATTAAATATTATTATATAAAATAAAATATTAACGATTACTATACCTGCTACTCACTTAGGTATGTGTAATGAAAAAAAAATCAAAAAAATCTATACACCATAAAAAAATGTCAAAAAACATCAATTTAATATTATAGTTCTGTAACTAAACAAATTCACCTTAATTTTATCTACACTCTTCGATGCCACTCAAAACGTATTCAATGTTATAACTTACAGAAGTTGTCCACAGAATCGATAATTCTATTTACATAGTATATGTTATACAACATTAATCTTTATTACAATACTATTATAATTATACCATGAACAATATATTATAACTGCTTTACGTTACATATAATAATATTGTATTGCTTGAACATCATCTTCTTAAAAAAAAAAAAAAAAAATCAAAATTTACTAATTCCTAATCTTTAATCTATATTCTAGGACGTATCTACAATCTACATACATATATATACATTTATGATTTTGTATAAAAGATTATTATTTGGAAACTGATTTAAATTAACGTACGTGTAACCATTGGCTGTATACTTATATAATGCAGTGATTTGATTTGAAATATAATATAATATCGTTCAAATTTAATGTGATAATTTAATAAATTGATGTTCAATAATAACGTTCAAGATTTGAATATTTGATCTACTTAAGATAATACCTCCGATTTGATATTCGATTTAAATCTCATAACACGTAGACAGACGATACAGACAATCATTTTATGATATTATGTATCTACATCATTACGTACACATTTAGATATATAGGTATGTAATAAGCATATAATATTATAATGTAAATATATTGTATAATATGTCATATGTATAATATTTATACTTATATTCAAGTAAAAAATACCCACCGTATTTTTAATAATAAATTCAATCATATTTTAACAAACCCTTTATAACAAATAAAGTCATTCGAATTTCACGTAACCACGATAGACATCTCAGAATTTATACTGGTACATGATTTGATTTTATGCGTATTATAAACCAAGTGTTTATTATAGTATTCATAGCATTTAAATATATATATATATATATATATATATTAATTCGTTTAATTTTAGTAAATACGAAATGAAAAACTTGGAAAATAATCAATTTTAAGATTTTAATAAGAAGTGAGTTATAACAATAATAACTATAGAATAATATTATATGCTAAGATTTATATACTTACTAAAATTGGAATACCCGCCACTACATAGCGTTATAAAAACGAAACGGAAAAGTATCACTCGAATAAACATTATTTGAATTTCAAATTAATTTTTAACATAACATTTGGTTACTTTTCATAACGATAACACTTTAAAAATAATAAAAATGAGTGTCGACTATCGAGGTGTTCCGAGGATAAACTCGACTGAGTACCATCGTGTGTAAACTATAAAGTTCAAGTCCTGGGAATAAGCACTCGAAACATATTTAATGATTATTTCGAGGATAACCGTGAGTAAAATTTATAATTATTATTGATCGTATCTAACCAAACACTGCAGCAACAAAAAAGCACGATTTCCGCTGGGCCACTGCTGATATTTTTTCGTCCTGCATGTAAACCCGATATTGTGGGGGGTGGAGAAGGGTGTTTTGAAGATTTTAACAAACGCACAGCACGAATAGTTACGGCCCGTGGCCGAGACAACTATACGTTTTTGTACACAATGAATAAATGATGGAATACGACAGTCGGATAGCCTGTAATATTAACAAATACAAGACAATATTTATTTGGTATTATAACGTTATTGTCGACTGTTTGAATATGTCTCAAAACCAAAAAATTGGACTGGTATGCTGTTTTAAAACTTAAGTGTGAGTCTAAGAAATATTAAAAAGAATTATTCAACAATAATTATAGACTACTATTATAGGAGCGTTGTGTGTGTGCGTATAATGTGGTTTCAGAATCTTACTCAGAGACCGGAGTGATGTCATTTTCATAAATATTAAATATTATTTAATGGAGCCACAACTATCCCGTTATAGTCTTAATTTATTGGTGTAGTAGAGCAAAGAAGAGGCAAATCGTTTATATATTTGGAGGTAACGATGTCCACTCCTGAGTGTTTTAGTTATACCTAGTAGAAGTTTTAAGATGACGATAAAGATTTAGTCGAATAACACTTTTGTAATTACACCAAAATTGATAGCAGTTACGAAAAATTTAACAGAAATCCTGAAGAGTTCATCCTAAAAAGTACTTTCAAAAAACACCACCAGCTAGTTTTATGTAATAATTACTACATATTATACAAAACCATTAAGTTGTCTTTATTTTTTTTCTTAAATAATTATGCGAATTATAACTTTTTTTTGGTAAGTATGCCTAATATATAAACCTCTTTAGAACCAGCTTTTTTTTATTATTATGAATTATTAAGTAAATTATTTTTTTTGTATTTTTCATATATCCACTCATAATTCTAACGAGCATTTTCGAAGTTAATAAAATGTATATTAAGAATAATAGTTCTAAAAAATGGTTTTACAGTTATAACAAATATGTAATATACTAATATAGAACACAGTACTTACCTATATATTAAACTCAGACAATTTATAAAGTTATAACATGTTGATAGATTTATATTATAATATAACTACCTAGTACCTACCATTTTAAATTATCATATTTCCCACTAGTTTTATATAAATCACATTGGATCTATTAATCTTAGTACACAATGTTAAATGTAGCTCAACACAACTCGTTCGAAATACGATTTAGATACATTAGCATAGGTTCTTATTTGAAAAAATAAATAAGACATAGTACACGATACTCTTAAAATTATACAAAATGTAAATATTTTAAAATAATGTACCTAAGTAAATTAAAGAGTTCTAACAATCAGATTTTCAGAAATTCATTATTATACAAACAATAACGGAAGTGTATTTTTGGTGAAACATTCTGTAGAATATAATTTTAAATAATTTTATGTAGGTGCTTATAAATTAATTTAATAAACAGTGTATAGTATGCCACTATGTAATATTATGGTATTGTTATCGGTTTTAGATACTATAGTTGACAATGACAATTTATTTTTAAACTCAGCTTTGTCTATTTTCAAGCTTGTTAAATTTACATGAATTATATATACGAAGTATATCTGTCATTTTTCAACGATTTATACTTATTACTAAATCTTTAAGATGTTTTATGTAATGGATACAATAATTAATCAGTACGTATTAGTATAAGTATATATAAGTATGTATTCTTAATTCTTATACAGGGACACAGAGCTAGTACGATCCACACGAATAATCGTATTGTCGCTTTAAACTATGGTAACAACTAACAAAGATTGTAATTGGTGGTTGAATAAGTAATTAAATAATAATATAATAATTGCATAATAATTTAATAGAATTATTAAATATCGATTAAATTTTATACTACCTATCTAACTTTAAATTACTAAAAACTGGAATAAAAATTAACTATTTTATATAGTCATAGATCAACTTTGTCTTGAAGAATTTAGCAGAATTTTGTTCAAAATTGATTCGTTAACGTATTTGTCTGATACGAATATCATCTGATGAATCTAACTGGTAGGTTTGGTACCTACAGAACCACTTTAGAACGTTAAAAATGTATATGAGTGATGTGTTTCATATTACATTATGCGGTGTATTATATTACGTCGTTTTTGTTATACAATTGGCTGCATATAGCTAGTCTTGTTAAAGTATTCAACGCAAAGCTTGTAATTTTATTTCAAAATACAAATAATGTAACCGAAACCTTTATTTTATTATTTCGCTGTACTAACATTAAAACTGGTAAAGTTATGTAGGTAGTATCAGTGGACATTGCTTATAATATCGGTTCTTAACTATAGGGTCACGACCAAAATTTGGATCGCCAAAAATTTTAAATGGGTCGGCTAAAATTTAAAACGTTGGTATAATATTTTATTTTTAAGTCTTATAAATTCTTCGTAAATTTCGTAAATTCTTCTAAGTGTAACTATTATAAGTCATTCACAGTATTGATAATTGGTATAAAATATAATTTAATCAATATTATGACCTGTTATTAGTACAAGCAATATGAGTAAAAAAATGTATTAAATTAAAAGTACCCAATAGTTATTTTTTATTCCTCAATTGAACATTATTTATAAAAAGGTCGCATGAAAAATTTGGTAAATATCTTATGGATCGCCACTACACAAAGATTAAGAACCTCTGGCTTATAAGACTCAAAATCGTCTGGAAAGGTTCAGATACATCCAAATACATAAAAAAATGCAGTTATAAGATACACCTATTTGGTTTATAAAATTCAAATTTCGTAAAAAAAAAAAAAAATGGTATAAAATGAACATTTTTGGTTAAAATTTAAAAATAAATTGATTTGGAAAAGTTATATTATTTTTGTTCATTATTACTGGTTTCAATTCATGTTTTGTAATGGTGTGTATGTATAATTTGTACAACAAATGTTATCGCAGTTATACGTATTACCTGGCACAGCTATCGTAATTTTTAAGTTTTTTTTTCCCACTTCGCTTAAAAGATTCACTTTGTGCTGGTTCCAAAGTGAAATTCATAAGCGGCTTAGTAGTTTTACAGTACTATTAATACATTTTTCTTGAACTTCAATAGATTTGTCTACCTGTTCTATGTATTTTATTTGTATAAAATGTACACCTATAGACGTAATACATGCATAGTATTACACGAATTTTATTTTAAGAAGATGATAAGTTTTAACATGTAACGGTTCAGTACGGGTAGATGAATATATCAAATACTTGACATTCACATAACAATATTATAATCAACCAATTACAAATAATCAATATTTGTGTTCAACGTTTTAAACGTAATTCGAGTGTTATTAAAATAGAATGTCACAATCATAACTAAAAAGCCTAATGCTAAAAGTACTTAATATATTATGGTATAAGTCCAGCAGGTATGGTGTAAACCTTTATAACTATAATCTACATGCTACATAATATTATCATTACGAGAAGCACGTACAAGCCACGTGCTGCTTTAACAACACCAATTATGTCACAAATATACTATAATATAGGAATAATATTCAACTATTATAGCTCTGTTGTTATTTTAAATTTTAAATATTTCCGTTGTCCCAAGAGAATGAAAACTATTTATTACACTATTTTATTTGAAAGGTCGCCCACATGTGTTGTGTTATCTCATTCTCATAGACATACAATATAGAAAATTTGTATGAGTATAAATCAAAATCTTTTTTTTCTTCTTTAGCATTAATATAATATAAGTGAAATAACTAATTAATTAATTAAAAGCTAAGAATATTGTATGTGTTTTAATCATTTTAAAGTTAATTGTGAACATTTTTCAATTGCTATAATATTTTACTTTTACATATATCTATTTATATTACATTTTTTAAAATCCATTAGATATAGTACCTTAGAGGTCAATTTTTTATAATATTAAATGCAATGAAATAAAATTGTTCCGCTAAAATTAAATCTGCCATGTTGTAGATATGCAAGATAGAGACATTATTTTCGAGATCATCTTAATACTTAATTATTTATCACATATTCACACTTAAGAAAAATTTACATTTCTGTTAACTATAGTCTAGAAACAATAAGCACTATTTTATCCATACGAGATATAACTAATTGAGAAGTATTATTATAATAAAAATAAAAATATATATTATACTATTAAGTATTAATATAGTACATATTATTATGTACTTAAAATTAAAAAATAATAATAAAAAGTAGGTGCATATTATGATATAAATTACAAAATATTTTGTAATTTATGTTTTAAATTGTTTTCAAAACCAAAGTATGATGTATATTATTTCTTTTTATAGACAGATTAGTCAGATTAGACTTTATCCGTAAACCAAAATCACCCATAGTTTTGATGTACCTACCTAGTTTCGATCATAAATGGATAACAACAAGTTAAGTAAGAAGTATGATAATATACTATGTAAGCATAGTGTCATTGGATAATATATTTGCGTGTACTGAATGATAGTTTATGACATATTATGGTATATATACATATATAATAATTATTTATACATTTATTATTATTATATTTCATATTTTCTAATATTTATAAATCAAATAACATTAAAACTTTTATCTCTGACTAGTGCATACTAAACAGTCTGATAAAATTATCATAATATAGAGGTACCTATACAATATACCCATATAAAATATAATGTCAATATAACGTAGGAATATTTTAATAATACTGTATTGAATATATACTGTAAAGATTTTTTTTAAATATTTAACCGACTGTTTTTCTTTTAAATAAACCGCTGAAAAGCACGACTTTAATAATAATCGGGACAGTTACACGATACATTTTTTTTTTTTTTGACAAACGAGTTGCTCACGATGACGATGGCGAATATTGTTCAAGACTTTACGGTCAACTGTATTTTACATAACTATATATAATTATGTTATGTCCGCGTAACAATAACGCATTAGGTCAACGTTTTTTTTCCTTAGAAACAATTTTTTGTAACACAGATAGACATAATAATATAATATATTATACAGTATAATAAATATATATATATATTAAAATATCTATATATATAGAACTTAAAATTTATGTAATTTCAAATTTATAATAAAAAAAATATCTTACTTATGTTTGGATTCAATTAAAAAACAAATGCAAATACGATATAGATGAGTAATTCATATTAACAAGTACCTACAAAATTACTAGATACATAATAATCACAAAAAATGAATCATCAAACATATACTAACCACATTGTTTTCTTTTATAGTAACTAATAATTTATCAAGACTTTAATTTTCAAAACTGTTTAGTGTATACTATATAGGTACTGAAGAGTTAAAAGATAATATATTTATAGATTTTTATTTAAAAGTAGTGGATTGTAGAGATACAAACTTCTTCTTTTTTTTTTAATAAAATCAATTTTTTATTATTATTGTTTATTAATTATTAAGAAAATAATTAACATATTTTATAAATGTTGATGATTATAAATCAAAATACTGAAGAGTAATAACAATGTAGGTTTTGAAGAGCTTGAATGATAATCTATGATAAATGATAGGCTTAAAATATAGTGAATTATAATTTATATAAGCTATCATGGCCGGCCGTAGGTTTTTTGCCGCCCTAGGCAAATGTAATTTACGCTGCCTTAATATGCAATAGATAATTTTTTTGGAGAGGAAGGGGTTGAATAAAATAAGGACATTCATTTTTATCTATGAACCATTGTTTATTTAAAAAAATTAAAATGTTTTGACTGACCTAAATTTTCTTTACAAAATATAAAATAATAATAATAATATTAAAATAAATGTTGGGTATAAAATAAAACAATTAATATTTTTTACCATCGTTAATTCATACATTATCGTTATCATAGATCGAAAATATGTATTTTATTTTAACATTAAAAAATATATAGCTAAAATATTAAAAATACATTAAATAAAATTAATTTTGCGAGCCTTTTCTTGAGCAAAATCAATCAGTAAATTTTTAAATTCCAGATTTTCTATTACTTCTTTTTCAATAGAAATTGTAGCAAGATCACTTAACCTTTCTTGATTCATAGAAGACCTCAAATAGTTTTTAATTATTTTTAATTTTGAAAAGCTCCGTTCACCAGATGCGACCGACACAGGCATAGTTAAAATAATTCGAAGTGCTACAGCT
Organism: Aphis craccivora; assembly: GCA_009835225.1. Lineage (NCBI taxonomy): Eukaryota > Metazoa > Arthropoda > Insecta > Hemiptera > Aphididae > Aphis > Aphis craccivora. The sequence continues at coordinate 56,259 of VUJU01000545.1, forward strand.
ACATTTGGTACAAAATTGTTATTGTTTACAATAAACTGTAACACTTCTAATGGAGTACTGTTGGGTTTTAATAACTCGGATATTGCTACTAACTCATCTGTCATTTCTATGGCATCAATATCTGAATTACTAACATTTTCATTTTCTGATAGTAGCAATTGAAGATCCATACAATTTTTCACAATGTTATCTTTTGTTATACTTTTTAGACTACTTATATCATACAAAAATTTAAAGTTGTCGCAGTGATTATGTAATTGATCAAATCTTTCTTCGAGAGAATTGAGAGCTACGTCTAATATATAAAAGTATAATTCAACTTTAAATTTAGTTTTTAAATTAATTATGGGTTCATCTGGTTGTTCATAAGAAAAGAACACGGTTTTCTTTTTTCGTGGGCGTATAGAAGTTTGTTGCATAAAAGAAGCCTCAATATCCAATTCAAGAGCTATGGTTTCAGCATCTTTTAAAAATGTATCAAAACTCTCATCACATCGAATATTTTTAAAAAATTAATAGTTTCAGATAAAATATTTTCTGCGCCAGATATATCTAATGTTACTTTCTGTAACACTTTACTTGTTAGATTTATTTGATTTAAAATTGAGTGCCAAATTACAACGCAACACACAAAGTTAAAATTTTTTATGTTTTTAGCTAAAGATTCAGCTTCTAATCAGGTAATTTGATCAAAAGATATATCCTGACTTATTTCGAATAATGCATCAAATAATAATAATGCACCTGTTTGATATCTGAATGGTCTAATTGCATCTATTCTACTCTCCCATCTAGTTTCACTTAATGGCTTTAAAATTAACTGTGTTATATGTTTTTTTAAAACAGCCCATCGACGAGTAGAACCACTTAAAAATACAAATATAGCTTGAATTTGAATAAAAAATTTGCTTGCTCCAGTTGATGATTTAGCAGTATCATTTACAACTAAATTTAGTGTATGAGCATGACATGGCACAAAAAAAGCACGACTATTTATATCTAAAATTTTTTTTTGTACACCAGAATTACGACCTTTCATGTTTGAGCCATTATCATAACCTTGCCCTCGCATATCTTGTATTGGAATTTCATTTATTTTTAATTCTGTCAATATTGCATTTGTAAATTCCTGACCTGTGGTAATATCAACCGGAATAAACCCAAGAAAATGTTCACAAATATCTACTTTTTTTGTATCTTGGTTCATATCAACAAACCGTATAGTTATTTACATTTGTTCTACTCTACTTTTATCGGGAGTACAATCTACAATTATTGAATAATACTTAACTTTTTTTTAACTTTTCAAGTATTTTATTTTTAATTGCTCGAGAAAGTAAATGTATAATTTCATTTTGAATCTCCTTACCTAGATAATGATTATGAATCTCCTTATTTTGAATTCTGCGAACATGTTCTGATAAAACACTATCAAATTTTGCCAGCAGTTGTACTAGTCCGAGAAAATTGCCATTATTGTTTTCATAAAGAACATCGTTTGTACCTCGAAAAGGTAAACATTGTTTACCAAGAAATTCAATGATTGCCATTAAACTCTCAAGTACGTTTTGCCAATGCCGAGTTTCATTATTTAATACACGTTGATGGGCAGCATCTATGGTTTGATTGCTATTTAATCTAGCAGACAGTTCAATCCATTTTTTTAAAGAATTAAAATGTATTTTGCTTGTTTCATGTTCTTTAACTATATTGTGTACGTTTTTCCAATCATTACAGCCAAATTTAGTCAGTGCATAATTTTCACTACTAAATATTTTACAACAAAAACAGAACACAACATCATTTTTAATAGAATAAATTAATCACGTACGTTCTATAACTTCACCATTTTTTAATGCTTTACTTAAAATTGAAATTGGAAACCGTCGATTTAACGCATCTCTAGGATATTTGAAATCTTTATTTGGTGTAATGGGACCTGTTTTTACTAATTGAAGTCGTAATGAATCTGAAAAAATCGTTGGCCATGTCCCGGGATCAGATATGTTATTTTCATTTTCATTAGATTTAATACTCGTATTTTCTTCCAATGTTTTGTTTATTTCATTATTGAAAATGGCAATGCTATCGGATATATGTTCTGAGTTACCAACATCTTTTAAACTATCAGTAACTTCTAAGGTATTTGGTTCTTCTAAAATAATTTTAGATTGTGTTTCTGGATTATTTAAAACTTCATTATTTTTTTTCAAATATTTTTCAAAGGAACCAGAGTTTTTTTTAATTTCTTCATCACGTTTTAATTTTTGTTTTCGATATGCAGCTCCTGATAACCGTATACGTTTTTGCTCTGACATATTCAATAAATATTAATGTGATAATTCAACAAAATTAATATCAAATAAGTGTTGCAGTTTTAAATTTATTTTAATAAAAATTTTACACGTCCACGCACTTAGTTCACTATCACTAGCACTCTACAGCAAAAATTATTTACTTGTTAGGTGGGCGGCTGAACGTCCGGGACTAAAATGCTGTTATGTCATTGACCATTATTTTCCAATTAAATAATAATTCTAAACTCGATAAGAACGTGCATTTTGTCTGTGGTCGACTAATGCATGTATCGTTATCGCCGTTTTATTTATATGCATGCAGTATTACGACTTTGGTGCGTTCTCGATAAACTTTGTTTTGTATATTTTGAACAATGAACATACAATTCATCATACTAATTATATTATATATATTATAATAATTAAATCACTTTGATTCATTTGAAATTTGCCGCCCCCACACTAGTGCCGCCCTAGGCGGCTGCCTATTTTGCTACCACATTGAGCCGGCCCTGTAAGCTATACCGATTTCAAAATAAATTATAGGAATTAATATTATTTTATTAAAATCTTATAATTTGTGAAAATTGTCGGAATATATATTAAATACTAGATTAAAAAGTACTTACTACTTCCATTTTACATTTTAGATAAGTAAACCATATTAAGAACTATTAATTCTAGGAGGTACGTTAAGATTAATAGCTCAGATATTACTAATCTCGATTTAGATGCATTATTCTAAAAAAGAAAAAAATCTAACCCAACTTAAAATTAGATTCTCGCTTTGAAAAAAAGAAGTTTATATCATAACAGGTTTTTACTTTAGTGGTAAAATTTTTTTAAATATTTGAAAACAGGGATAATAGGATACAATTATTATAAAAATATAAATATAGGTATAATAGATATATACTAGGTTCCTAATTTAAGTACCTACAGTATTTAAAATTTCCAAAAACCTAGAATTTTAGTTAATTTCTTTATAAAGAACAAAAGGAGTTGATCACTGTTGGCAAATCACTCTGTACATAATATGATAGTACTATATCATTATATCAAGTACATCAGTCGTCATTAGGCAATGAGCTCAACACGTGACTTCCGATCTGCAATAATATATACCTAATAACTTTTATGGTATTGTATTTATTTTGCGATTTTTGTATTTAGACAAATTATGTATTATCAATTTTGGTTGATTATAATATTAATACGTTCGTTAAACATATCAACAGTCACTTGTATTCAGTACCTATACTCACGTATAGGATATAGCCATATAGGACTTATTAAAACTAATACCTACATTTGCACATTTTCATAGTGTTCAAAATAAATACTGTAAAAAATTTATGGTTCCTTATAATAATAATAAAAAAAAATAAAATACGAGTGTCATTCGTTGTTGTTATTATAGGTACCAATTATTATGACATATTTTTTTTAGTTTTTTTAATAAATGGATTTGGCAGTTAAGTAATTTGTCTTCAATAATATTATTATTGCAGTATATATAGTATTAAATCAACACGTGAGTCAATACCAATTAATAGTGCCCAACTCTATTTCATATTAACTTAATTTAAGTTTTATTATTTTATGTTATATGACTGCTTCTTTTTCTTCTCTTTAAATATTTGTCTCTCTCTCTCTCTAGCACACTGTCAATATTATTATGTTCTATTATTTGTCCATTGGATTAATAGCTATAATCGTTTTTTCTCCGGAATCGAGTACAAATTTATAACTTAAACTTTATAATGTTTTATAGTGGTATCCGTTTGATTTTAAATTATTTTCGCTTCTTTTGTACTCACGCTTATAAGATTTTATATATAAATGCGTACTGCTGTTTTTTTACACGTCAAATTTAAATTATATTAAAAACGAAAGCGAATAACATTTTATTGACAGCTTCTTACAATGCAAATAACAATAATAATAAGCTATTTTATCATAGCCTTTTTAACTTAAATATTTTCAAAGGCATGCGATTAACAATGCTCGCATTGAAGTTATATTGTTATATTAAAAGATAAAAAAAAAACAACGACGTTTTATTTAATTATTTTACTGTAGGTATTTTATTTATTTACTTATTTTTTGTTTCAGATCAAACACTACGAATAATATTTAACAGGAATTACAAACGCGAGATTTTCGTAGAATAAACAGACAAAAAACTACAGACAAAGTAGCATCTTCTTAAATTGCGTGGATATAATTTTATTAATAAAAATTTAAGGTATATCGTTTAATTTAATACACACAAGGTCGTTTTTTTTTTACGTTCAACAATATTATTTTCAAGTATAAAATATTTAATACCCATATTGTGTTTTGAAGTTTTTTTTTTTGATAATTTAAGATATGATATTGTACCATCTCTTAAACTATATTGAACAAACACATATCATTGTTATACACAATTTTGATTTTAAAATAATGACCTCTAGACAACCTCTAATTTAAACGTTTGGTTATAAAATAGTTTTATACGTTGAATATTATACATATAAAATGCGCGGTGATGGTGAATATCAAATATCCTACCGTTCAGATTGAAATGACGTTATGATGAATTATGAACGTTTAATGTTCGAGGAGTAGAGTGCGATGCAATTTTAAGTGTAGGTATATTATGTCCTGTATTCTGTAATCAGATATATTTTTTATGAACTACCTAATTAAATTGAAATAACGGAAGTCGATGATATAGTTGTATATAATAATATTTATAGCAACGTCTGGTTGGAAATTCATTTTTTGAAAAAACTAAGCTTACCTATATGAAAAAAACAACACATAGAAAACTCTATAATTGTTTTAATATTTCATAAAACCATTTTGACATTGATTTAAGCGACCACGCATACCTACAGTACAGGTAACTAACCTTACCTACCTATGTATTGTATATGCATAAAAATAATTCATTATTATTTTACATCTGTTACGATTTGCGGGCGTGGCGTGATGATAATATCATATTATTGTTATCATATTGTGTTTATTTGCATAATATTATGATTCCGTACGTTCCATTCAAACTTTTCCGTTCACGAACAATAGTATTTATTGTAGGTATAGTTTATCTTCACTTGAACGTTGTAATTACATTTAATCATATATGAATCTCACTTTGACACAACACTCTCCGATCCAGTCCAACGTTTTTTTATTGTTTTCATAAAATATCTGTTCACATTCCAATGCGGAACCCAATGTGTGAATTCAAATATGACGTAATTATCAGTCTCTCGCGTTTCCCTATATTTTCCGTATTTTATATAAATAAATACTGTACACTGAAAAGCTACGGCGTGCAGAGCTCTAATTAATAAATATGCTACCATAATCGTTAACATTTTACCCATTGTTTACTTATATTTTTAAGTGTACCTACTATAATAAAAATAATTTAAATTCATTAGAAATGCTAAAAAGCAATTATAAAATAAATAAAAGTGCTCGAATATTATACATTAGGTAAACCAGTTCACTATAATTGGCACGATAGGCTGGACGAGGCTGGTCTAATCAATTTATTATTAGACATATTTTAAACAGGATAAAAATTATGTTAAAGTGAATTTTCGAAACCAACGACTTTGCCTAGTCATAATAAATATATGCTGTAATTTATAGAAATGTAATATTGGCATGGTATATTTCTCACGTGTCAGGGTGGCAGTAGAAGGCCAACGATTATAGTAAAAACGTTTAAACAAATAAATAATTTTGTGCAATTTTATTTGCTTTTTATACTATTATATATTAATATAATATCACTACGAATATTAAGAATAAGTACTATTATTTGATGTCGATGTTACGATCGCGGATTATTACAACTGTAATAGATTTAGTAACACGGCGTACCCATTACACGTTTGCGCGTAATGCCGTAATAGCGAATAATAATATTAAGTAGGTAATAACCAACCAACATTAGTGATGGTTACATTGCCACGGCGGCGGGATCGGATATCCGAAAAACGAAAAATCGACACTCGCCAACAATTGCACAGGTAAATAATTGCTTTTCCGCTGCCCGTAGTTTCACCACGAAAACTAGTTTCGGACACCGTCACGGCTATATTACGATACGTTTAGGTGGTACCTACACCACGCGGTGACCTAATATAATTTTATATTATGCACAACTCGACCGAACACTCACACACACATACACATACACATTTACACAATATTAAACATACTCTCAGTTAGTAGTGCATTCTCACATTTATAGAATAATATGATGATGATGATGATGATGATAATGATACACTGTACATTTTAGAATGCTATTCTTGAGACTGCAATAAATGTTTAATATTTTTATTAATAAATAGGTAGGTCGTACTTGACGTAACAGTAATTGTTTTATTATGTCGTTACAAACGATTACATTTACTATTCGGGTATCATTTTGATAATAAATTGATCGTTGATTTCTAGCACAAGCACATAAAACAAATACAAAATACACTAAAAATAAGCTGCCCAGAAGGAATCACAAAAACACTAACTATCGAACTCGTGAACTCAAGCATCATCGTAATATGAAGTATAATGTGACCATACATTATCGACGATATCAACATGAAATATTATTTCCAAAACACGACATTTAAATCATTTTACAATAATAATAACGAATTTATATTAACGGAGATTTCGGTGTACCATGATTGGTGTTACACATGCTCAATCTTAACGATTTAATAATTTAGGTAGATCTATGCGAGCGTCTAGGTTAATGAAGCCAAACTCTTAGTAATCTCAAGTATGTTTTGCGAAGACTATCGAACGATTGAGAACTTTGATTCTTTTAAATTATAAATATATTTGAACCTGACAAAAAATTATATTAGTATTAATATATTATTAAAATAAATTATAATAAATGTATATAAACTCGTATATAATATGAAAATAATCAAGTCATTATCATAAATTATAATTATTACAATTTCATAAAAATACAGATTTTTAAAAAAGGATAAAAAATAAATTGTAATAAGTTAAAATAAATATAATATGTCAAATTATGAACAGTGTTAGCTGCCAACATATTCTAAATATTTTAATAAATAACTGAATTTTGTGTCAAATGTTATATTAAATATTTTATAGTTACATAAAATTATGTTATCTTCCTTTTTTTTATCGTAGCTCATTATCACTGATAATGTATCTTCGAATTCATCGTGATTTAAAATTGTAGACCTGAATAAGATTTAAGCCACTTTTCTATTTCATCATACTTTTTATATATTTACATACTATATAGATGCTTTTTATACATTTCGATGTTGATTTTCGCTATTTACCTGTACCAGCGCCAAATATCGTACTCAATCACTCCATAAAAATTAAAATAATATGAATTGAGCGTTTTCAATCGTATTTTATCGTTTACGACATATTATTATTGATACAGTTATATACCAATTAGCTTGCAGCCCGCAAATGGTCGTCTATAAGTTATAGGTACATCGTACAAAGAGCTATAGTTTAGTTACACCTGCAGCAATATAATATAATCTGCAAGTCATCGAAGTGCAGGTAATAACTAGTAACCACTGTGACATACTGCTCATGCAATAGGTTTTGAATTGTAAACATCGATAAAATAAAAAAAACTGTTTCTAGATTTTTTGTGAATACTAATGCTTTAGGTTACAGAAAATTAAGGTTTAGAGTGAATTATTTTCTACCCATTTCATACTTTAATATTATAGTAGGTAGACACTATAGTAATGTGTCAATTACTCCCCACCACATTCTCCTCACAGACAAATAGCCACTTCGACCACTGTGTACATAATATATTATACGTACTTACCTATATATATTATATTATGATCGCGTATTGTCGTTGTGTAATAGTAGGTCACGGGAAGTGTACGATAACAATACCTAAATAATAATAATACCCTTTATACATGTACCTATATACACGAGCACAGTATGTGTAGTACGTGTGCAATGTACACCAATAATATAAATGTATAGGAATATACTAAAGCATAATACACAATGTATTGTATTATATACTATACGCAGGCACTTGATTATTGTCGTGTTTGTCACGTATATTACAGCTGATACAGCGGCATTCGGTCAAACACATGAAAATAATAATAATTTGTTAATATTCTTACATTATATGACTACAACAGGTTAAAAAAATTAAGTGATATACATACATATTATATATAAATACAACTTGTCGTATTAATTAAATTTTATAAAACATGCGTATAGTTTTTAATCCCGGAGACGGATGTGGTATAAAAATATAAAATATTTAGGTATGAAAAGTCGATGACGTATGAATAAAATATAAATTTAAATTCGTGATAACGCGAACAATCTTGATTTTTGAGTACGAATCGAATCCACAAATTGAACTCTTAAAATATTATTGTTTCAAAACGTACGATCATGTGTCGATAAAATTATAGACAACAGAAAAAACAAAAAAATTTAGTTCACCCTTATTCAATATTTCCGTCGTGTTTGTAAGTTAGGTTCGTGAAATTCAGTACTTACCTATAGGAATTTTGATTTTCGAAAGAAACTTTATAAAAAGCATTTGATAGAGTTTAAATAATTTAAATGTTCAGTTAATTTTTCAAACATCGGTAAATTAGTTATTATATAGTTATTTAAATATTAAATATGATTTCGAAATGAAAAACGAAATTTTAGAATTTACTGATAGTAAAATTATTGTATTTTATTACAAATAGATAAACACATACCTATTACTTTGATATTATCTTTAAATAGAAAAAATACATTTATTAATAAATTTAATGGGTACTAATCTTTATGCAATTTAATTCGATACAACAATATATGATACTATTGCGTATATTAAATCTATATTGACATTACTATATATAATATTGTACTTTAGTGACTTAAGAGTAATGATTACCTATTACCTATTGAAACTGAACTACAGTTCTAAAATACATAATATACAGTCACCACAATTTTATTAAGTTCCAATGTCACGTGTATAGGTACAATATGATTGTTTTTGTTGCTAATGACGAGAAAAGGTAAAATATGAGTTATGTACGTTACAATGTAGGTAATCAATTTTTTTCTTAAGTTTTTCCATTCTCAAAAATAACAAACAAAAACATTCCAAGTTATCTTGTCATTTTTTCATTTTCATAATAGTAAATCATAAAATATTCATATTTTGTAGGTACAATAACGTTAATTTCTTTGAGATGCATGATATCATTTACCCAATTTACAAGTAGATTAAATTTCAATGTAAAAACTCAACATTATGTTAGATTTTCAATTAATTTCTTTTACGAGGAGTGGTAAAACTGTAGTGAAATAATGACAACACAAATCTATACCCACGATTTCAACAATTCAATGTACCTACCTACATATACATAAATTTAATTTAAATTATAATAAGATAAGTACAATAATTTTGATTTGTGCTAACGGTACACATTATTGTATATTTTAAATGGAGTGAATATTATACAACGGATTATAATTTATCATATATAATTTTCATAAACGTGAAGGAGTTATATAGGTATTAGACGAACCACCTGCAATAATTGTTGTCATTTACCACATATCATAAATAATAATATGTAACGGTTTAATACGGTGAGGTAAAATATACCATATACACATACACTTGACATTCGACATACCTACTATAAATACATATAATGTAGGCCTCATACAAATAATCAATATTTGTGTTCGACTATACGTTTTGAACGTAATTCAAGTATTAATAAATAAAATAGAATGTTATACAGTCATAACTCGAAAGTGTAACGCTCATGTCTTTATTATGGTCTACAGCAGCTAGCTATGATGTATTACCTTAAACCTATAACCTACATGATATTATAATATTGTACATATATTTTCATTTATCACATACGATAGGCACGTAGTTTGTACGTGCTGCTAAGACAACACCAATTATTATGTTACAAAGACAATAATAATATTTTCGACTTAATAGCTATGTCGTTATTTTGAATATTTCCGTCGTCTCACGAGAATAAAAGACTATAATATTTTAGTATATTATTTTATTGTAGAGGATGCCACACCCGCATTTGTTGACTCCGTCTCTTAAAGTGGACAAATATACAACACAGCCGATTTGCGTTTAGCAGAAAAATGTTTGTGTCGTTAGCTTTAATATTATAAAGAAACTACGCAAACTCAGTGATAATAATAGACCTATATTTGTGTTTTGACTTTTACATTATTTCAATTTTAAATCAACTATGATTTGTTATATTGAATATTAAACATTTACGATTCAAGAATATTATAAAACACTACAATATCGTAAAAGTCCAATTTCCATTGACTGTCAAGTGTTGGCTACTAATCTATTTTATAGGTACCTATAATAATGATCATACAAACGATTTTACATTTTATTTTCCGACGATAAGCTTTTAAATATTTAATGTAAATATTTGTTCAAGCCAGAAATTAAATGTGTACTTGAAATACTAAAATATAACATTTTTAACAATCAATAATAACACGAGTAGATATTAAAATATAGGACAAGTGTTTACCGTTTGAAAAAATATGTCATTTGTCAATCAGAATTCAAAATAATCGAGGAATAAACCTAATGGTTAATATTTTTGTTTTTTATACTTATACATTTATAATATTATTAAGTATGCGCGCATGCAGCTGTATTACATACTTTTACGCGAATTATCGACAAAATAAATTTTTTTATTTTGTCATAAATTAAAACTAATAACAGTATAATAACCTTAGATGCTTAAAAATGTTCCTAATATTTATATTGACATTTTCGATAGATGGTAAAATTGTGATAATTCTTTTTGAACTGTTTACAGTTTCTGTTTAGTATGAGAAATTTATAATTTATTATTATTATTTCGATTTAAAATGTCGGTATGTTTAGTTAAAATGCTTGAAAATTTATTATAATAAATTATATTTTTTATAAATTATTAGTACTGGAATTAAAATAAAACTAGTATAATTCTATACCCATTTTTTATAAACATTGGAAGTACTAAAGCTGTTACGAAAACGTACGTGAAAAGTTGAAAATAAATTTATGACATGGTGATTAATGATTTTGCTACAGTTTTAGATGTTTAATACAAAATGCTATGTAAGTTTTGCTTAAAAAATTGTGAGCAATTAAATAATTTTTATGAGCATATGAAATTTAAATTTTGATTATTTATAACCCTAATGGTAGTAACTCAAAATAATACTACTATACCTATTTTAATTTTTAGAACGTATCTAACATTTAAAGAGTAAAACCGTGAAAACTTAAAACATTTTAATATTGCATTTAAAACAATCAAACATATTTAGACTAATCTTTAGCTATTACGATATGAAATTGACATCTTCTTTTATTTTTTTTATTTAAGTGTTGATGATAAAAATATTTGGGTTTGCTAAAAAAAAAAACTTGAAAATTAAGAGTTCCGAGAAATTGAATAGTTAAATTTTAAACAATAAATAATGATTTTATTTTTTTTTTTTTGGTTGTAATTCAAATAATATATGTGGGGACTTGAAATGTTAACATATTATATTCTATTATTATATTTTGCTATGCGCAGTGACATTTTCAAAATATTCAGATTAATTTCGAGCCATTGTTTAATTATATTTTATTACTAATAGCAAAATAAATTAGTATAAACAGCGTATAAATAAATGATAAAATAAACTTTGTAATATACATGCTGATAGATTATCTCTGTTCAGTATAATTTTTCATGTATGATGATTTATCATTGAAATCAAGTTTAATACATTTATTATTGCGATTGCCAATGACGAGGTACACTCGACTCCGCAAGTGTTCAGTAAAGCGGTTACCTATAGTACTTACATGTAGGTATGTGTTTATTAGGTATATATATATATATATATTATTATGTGTAGTTTATATAACCATAAAATATGAACAGAAAAAAAAAAAAAGGAAAAAAATCCACACTAAATTACGATTCAAGGTTGGCTACGCGTAACATATTTTGGCGAAAAAAAACTGCTAAAAATTTTAATATAATATCATTCCGGTTCGTGGGCCAATGGGAATCGAATTCGACGGGTAACCTAAATACTGCTTACGGTTGTCGTTTGTATGCTACAATAGTACACGGAGTTGAGTTTGGTACCTATTTTATTACGATGCCCAAAAACGGCCACCGTCACATTAATATAGGTAATAAATTCCGCGACTGCAGTGGTGATTTGATATTCTCAACGAATAATTCGAATGTGCTCACTGTTTTCTGTACACTCGTCGTTAGAATTGGAGTGGCTAAAAACTGAAGTTGTTTGAAATTTATTCGTGAATTTAATTTAGGTATAATTTTTATATAGACATAAGTACAATTTTATTGCCGTCAAAAATCAATTTTGTATCAACAACTCAAACCCGCTCTTCTTTCACGATACATATTATACATTAAACCAGTACCGTTATGCAAGTGTATTTAGCCATATAGGCACCTACCTATTTCCTAATCACTGTTAATTGTTATGACTTACATGTAATGTTTATAACACTATAATTGCCGTTATAGTAACCAATGTACTACAATAAACGTACCTACTCCACCATATTTCGACTCCCGAGCAATGTAAACGAAATATATTTTATCTAATAACATTTGTTATGGTTTATGTTGAATTTAAAATGAAATGATAAATTACAGAATATGAATCCGATACGACAAACCTCAAGAATGTTATAAGTAAATTTATTCTAAGATCATACAAAAATCATAATATAAACGATTTTTCTTGAACGTGTTTTACCTAAGTTAGCGTGCGTGGATCGGAGAGAGAAAATAAGTGAGCTAACGTCATATTATTAATATTATTATAGGTAATATTATGGAGAAATTATTTCATCGATCGATTTTCGTAATGTTCATTACAAATCTATTCAACTCAAAACATATCATTAATAAATCGTAAAATTTAAGATTCTTATTATAGTGGTATCAACAAATCATCAAAAATATAATTCTCATAATACTCTTTATCTCGGGTAATATTTAAACATGCAAAATAAAAATTTAGAATTTATTTACGGAGGAGATTGTTAACTTTTAGGCTCAGGGTATCAACTGCCAACTGAATGAATTTTCTTTACGGGGATAGTTGAACGCAGAAGAAATTATACACGTAGATATTTACTGCTATTACACTGTTGATCATGTTTTATCCCTACACCATAATCTGTGACTATAAAATATAATATTATAATTATTATATACAATACACAAAAAAATATTTATTTACAAGACAAATATATCGTTTTCGATCATGTCCAACATACATGTAACGAAAAAAACACGGAAGTAAATTTGTGGATTTGTTTTTATTTTTTCCATAACTAAAGTCAAATATTGTAAATAATTGTAAGCAGTGTTATTATTTTTATCCCTCATTTTCTATAAAAGTAGGTTAATAACTACAGCTAATAAAGATAAATATATATATATATATATATATACACAATCATAAAATATTCATCTGCTCATGCGTGTAATAATAATATGTAATAATAAATATATTCAACAGCGCTGGTGCAGAAGTCTCGCGATGGCTTGCATAATATTTTTCATTCCTTACATATAATATTATGACTATACGAGAGATGGGCTGCGTCCTTATAACATATTGTTAATCTGTACTGCGATAGTGCCGCCAATAATAATTATTATTCGTGTGATCAAATTTGTATTTTTTTGTATTGGTAAACGCGCCCGGTCTATTATCAGTCTAACGATTATAACGTGTGAGCAAAACGTAGACAAGTTACGTTACGTACAGTGTAACTATACCTAATTATGGATATTATGCAATATGCATATCATAGTTTTGTAATGATTTTCATTATTAGAATAAATTGACCTATATTTAATGATCAGATACAATTATAATATTATACAATATCTGTCTTATTCGATGTATGCATTTCAAAGCGATTCATATCATGTATATACCATACCTAGTACTTACCTATACCTAGCTATACCTACTATTAATGTAGGTACGCAATAATACAATAATATTAAAAATGTAGTCATGTCAGTATTATTAGAATAAAAAACAGTCTATACATCTTGGACATGATGTGATAGGAGTAGATTTGATTCGATACCTTCTATATTGTGAACAATATTACAAAACAGTATCAGATATTATGCGAGAGCGTTACAAAAGTTTGAAAAATAATATACGATTTCTAAATAATATTCAGTGAAACATCTTAAAAAAAAATTCCCATTATATCAAATAATATATATCTTGCTATTTAATAACAAATATAACCATATAGCTATAATATAGGTAATATTTTTAATAATATAATACATCGTACTTAGATAGCACTGCACTTGTTCTTGTTCTTATTGGTTTGTAAGTTTTTGTAAATAAATTATCAAGTACAGGGTTTCCACCTTCTTTTTCACCGTAAATAACTGGTTATAAACTAGTTTTTCAAAAATGTCAATTTTGCAAACTATATAAGCTGGTGCTACTTTTACATTCAATAGTATTTGTTATGCTTGTGCTTTTAAAATTATCAATTAGATACATTTTCGATCATTCAGTTTACCCACGAAATCATAGCAATATTTCCGAAAAAAAAAATAATATAATATGTTTGATAATAATTTAGCTCTAACTTCTAGAGCAAAAATACTATATTGAAAATTGCGAATTGTGAAGGAAAATGAGTCTCATAATAAAATATGAAGATATTATTAACAGTTATAATATACATAGTAATGACTAATGACCATGCGGTTTTAATCAATTTTTATGTGTTTTTATAAGGAGCCAGTAGAGACGTAGTGTTTTGGAAATAAAAATTTGAAAAGTAAAACTGCATTGGCATAACTGCGGTTAAATGCACCCTCTTGCGTTTCACAAGTTCACAACGCGTTCAACAACCTAAATAACCGACGTAAACGGTCCTCCGACACCGCATTGCACCGTAGCCGTGGTATATGGCCAGCGTTATTGGACTGCGTACATGATATCAATATTATTATTATTATTATTATTACCTATCGTTAAACCTATTAATATTATGTTGGCGGCGGCCGAGGTCATTGCGGCCGAGAACTTGCGGGGGAGAGGTCATTGCGACGGCGGTTCCCCACCCTACCCAAAAACAATGTCAAGGACTGGATCGGCGGCAGTGGCAGGATATAATACCAGTCTTATTTATTATTACGACCGTCGCCGTCGGTATTTATAATGTGTTTATTTTTCGCGGCCGCCGCCGTTCACCTCGTCGACCGTCCGTCGCGGCGAATGTCGGTCAGCAGCCACGACGGTCGACGGGACCCGACGTGCATAGCCGTCGGTGGATGGACCGGAGGAGGAAATAAATTAATAAATAGACACAGAAATAGAATGAGAAAAAAAGTAGGAACGCCATAGGTAGTAGAGTACGACGGTACACCGACAATGCCTACGAGCGTATTATTATTGTTCACCGAGCTCGTTTTTTTTATTATTTATTTATTTATTTATTTTTTTATGTCATATTTTTTTTTTAACAATATGACGCTCGACCCATAACTTTGTTTTGTCTCGTCGTCGTTTCACCCCGAGCCCCCCGCTGACGTAAGTATGGCGGCGGACGGAGTGAGACGTCCGCTGTGGTCCGCTGCTTCCGGGTGCGCTGGCCGGTACTTCCCCGCCGCTAATCGTCGAGGCGCTTTCGTAACCATAATGCGATAGTAATGACGACGACGATCGTGATTATAGTATTATTATATACCTATTACTAAACATGCAATAACAATAATATTATAGGACGGAATGACAATCGCGAGACATTCGGTAAAAAAAAAACCTTTATTCGATACCGTTCGAAGTAAACCTGTATTCTATCACTGCGACGACGTTTCTCGATCTTTGCAGGGCAATGACCCAATTGTGAATAATATTTCGCACGTCACCCTGGCGTGCCTTGTTTTTGTGCATTTTATTATTGTTGTGTAGATTACGATAACATAATATTATATAATATTATTATAATACCTAATATGTAAACCGATTGGTGCAAGCTCAAGTATTATATCGCTAAGTTTCTCACTGTTTTTTATTTATGTTTTTCAGCGAACACTCGTCGACGTGTTCGAACTCTCAATTAATAACAAAATTAGTATATTAGTTTTTCGAACGAAATATCTGATTAAAATTTTTTTTCACGTCTCAAAACATTGTGTTCGTGGTTGTAAATCCATTCTCTCATCCTAATATCCAGCTTTTAACCGAGATTTTCGATCAATATTTTGAAGTAATTACCTTTCAGCACGTAATACAGAAAAAAACGAGGGCGAGAGTGCTGTGTGACATTCTTGGTACGACGAGGCTTATATTTTTGTACATTCGTTATTCCAGAGTACATAGTATTAGTATTAGATTTATAGTCTACTACTCAACTAATTATTAATAGGACTATTACTTCCAAATAAATATTTCATCACTAAACTTTACGTACCTATATATAATCATTAATCAACAACTATGTAAAAAAATAGCTCAAATTTAAAAACAAATATTAGGTGTACATATTTTTATATTTTTTAAATATAAGTTATTGTTTTTAAAAATATTCTGTTACCGAGTACATATCAAGATATTATAGATATGGCCAAATAGGTTGCGGAGTCGAAAAAATTATATGCCTCGTAATAATATAACAATATTTGCGACTTGCTGTTCATTATAATACCAAAACTAATATTAAAAAATGTACCTATGTTATTGTGTTCCGATTTCCATGATATTATTATGATTATTACCCGGCAGCCATAATAATGATATCTATTATAACTATAATAGGTTACAGGTACGTCTGATAAAAGAAAACGCCGCCACGCCGCACATGCCTCACTCTCGCCGTAGACATAATATCATAATATAATATTATCATTATTATTACTACTATAAATTACAATAGGCAGAATAATGACAGTAGCGATACAGTATATTATGATGCATAAAAATAGAATATAAACTAGATTGATAGCCGTTTGCCCTATAAATGCTGTACCTATATTCACGTATATTACTACAACAACGTGAATTGTCATAGAGTTGAATTCGAGACAATTAATTATGAACAGCCGGTCCACTATTTATAGAGAACGTTAAGTGTGCATATTTTTTAGTTATAAAACAAAACAAAAAATTGTATTATAATATAATAATGGTATTGTTAACTTTTATAAAATATTTAGGTAAAATGTTTTCTGATGATTTTAAAATATGTATAACTCGTTTCAAAAAATAACAATAATTATAAAAAAACACTCAAAAAATATTTATACCTTTAAATTTAAGAAAACTTTAGGTAATTCGTTCTAAAATATTAAAAATAACAGAGTAAAAACATCCGCATGTATTATCTTCGTCTTACAAAATATATAAAACATAACAAAAACTGTTTTTCACTAAAAATAACCGAAAAGGCTACAGTCATGAACTCATGACTTTGAAATTACATTTTCAGCACATAAAAAGTAAAATTTTGGCTATAAAGTATCATTATTATAGTTGTTAGATATTACTTATGCGGAAAAAGTTTTTATTGTTTCAAATGCATATACATATTTCCAAACTTGAATATATTTTTTTTATATTTTTGATATCGAAAAAAGAAATGTTGGTAAAATCATCATTGTTATGCGTTAGTCAGACAAAATCAACATAAGGCGCGACGTTATCTAACATGTATAATATTATAATTATATATTAAAATATTTTGTACAAATAAAAGTATTGAAGCGTGCCTTTTGTGTGATACCTATTCGAGTATTTTACCATCGTGATGAGGTTGTTATTAATCATGATAAAAAAAAAAATACAATCAAACAATATGTTTTGAACGCACATTCTTGTATTTTAAATAGATTTTGGATGTCCTAACTTTGTATTCTGAATGTTTTGTGAGATTTCATGTTGTTTGGTTAATTATAGACGCCAATTGATCGAAATAAAAATAAAAACGTAAAGATGATAAAGTTTTCACTAGTACCA
This sequence comes from Aphis craccivora, assembly GCA_009835225.1. Lineage (NCBI taxonomy): Eukaryota > Metazoa > Arthropoda > Insecta > Hemiptera > Aphididae > Aphis > Aphis craccivora. The sequence goes on from VUJU01000545.1 coordinate 74,678, forward strand.
TTTATTCAGAATTCGGTTAATTTACGTTTTTTTGGGGGGAAAAAATAAATCATTCGGGTTATGTCGATTTTAAGAGTTTAATATTTTAATAGGTTTTTAGATGTACTACGGGTAGGTTTAAATATGGTTTAAATGGTTTAATTCTAGTACAATATCTTGATTTTATTTCAGAATTCTGAACCTACCTATCTATTGTTACAATTTTAATACATAATAATTCATATTTATACTAATAATCAATAGGTACAATAAATGAATAATGATAATATGTAAGTTAATGAGTAATATATATTACAATTATATGCATAACAAATTGCCTGTTGTATTTTTGAAATTGTTTTTCTTAGGTTAGAAACCATTAAGAATATACATAATAGTTTATATTATACACTTTTATCTATTATTTAACTATCATGCTACTTTTTTTTTATAAAATACAAATACAAACTAATATTTACACTTAAAATTACGATCTTTGTTTGAATCAATTTATTTATTTTATAAAATAGTATTATTTTTCTGTAAAATAATTTTTTCTTCAAGCTCATGCGGAAATGAATGATAATATTTTGTTATATTGACTATTTCAAAGTAGGCCGGCACAGTATGTGATAACTGGCGCAAATTTATGCTCTTGATTTTAATAATCGATGTAAGAAATAAGAATATAGAATGACATAAATCAGTCTGAGGTCTCCTTAAGTCCTAACCTAGCCCTAAATAACAACTTTATTTAAAAAAATATAATAATATCGTACCTAAACCAATATACGACATTCATAATGTAGTTTGATGGTCATATTGTAAAGTTATCACTTCACGACAATTATTGTATTTATCAAAAACGGCAATTTTTAATTTTTTTCTCACGTTATTAAGTTTTATTACACGACAAACTATAGTGGTAACAGTTCGTGGCACGAGTTGACTTTAGTTGTTTTCGCTCAAATTGTAATTGGTCTTCGCTATGTTTTTTTCAGTATTATTCTAAAATATATATTACCTATGTATTTACGTACAACAGATTGCGCGCCGATTTACATATCGTCTTAATCCGTGTCCTACAAACGATTTTTGTGAATATATTTATGCAAATATTTAGTAGATTATTCGTATGAATTAATTATACTATAATTCTAAATACTTGTTCAAAATTAGTTTAAAAAAAAAAAAAAAAATTTAAAATGGGCCACGTGTCTCCAAATTCTCATCCCAATGAAAAAAATAGTGATACAATTAATTTTTGTACAGTAGGTACAACTGTACAAATTTACTACAAGTAAACGTGTATACACCTCTTCTTTTTCCAGAAAACAAAAAACAAACTTTTTCCTGTTTCGCCGGTGGAATGGAAACAAAACCAAGAAATTGCCCGCAACATTATTGCATATTTTAGATGGTTGATCGTTAATTAATACTGTTAAGGAAAATAATGTGCCATTAAACACGGTTGAGATGGTTAGAGGAAGTGATCGAAAGAACATTAAAGTATAAGTTATTATTTCACATATTATTATAATACACTACTATAATTTAACTGACTAATACGACACGTTTCATGCAGTTTTTTTGCATATCATTATGTATATCATAGCATCCCGATTTCGATAGAACACGTCATATATAATGTGTGCGCGGAACTTAAAATGAATTCGCTCCGTCATTATTGTAGTTATTACCGTAACGAGTGTTTTTTTTTTCTAACCATAACCCAAATCACGGTCGACGGTACAAACGTAATAATATTATACACATACAATAATACATAGAGCTGCAGACAATCCAACACCATAAGAGTATAGCTACTTGTTTAGCATATTCAAATAAACAGCACTTGTGCACCACGATTACCGGAGTTATAAACACAACCGACGGCCATTGCCAATGAACCGGTTTGGTTAGGTCATGTTTTCTTAACGAGTGGGCATACCTAGCGCGTTAAATTATACATATTTTGTTAACCCAGAAAACTAGAAAATGTGAAATTAAAACATCGTTATTGTTTTCATCGCATCAGATTGCGTTTTATTATGGTATTCGCTATTATACAATCAGGTAGGTAGGTAACTCCTACCTATGCGTTTAATATTTTATTACCACTATTCAGATAATGATAATGATATTATATTCCATCGGAAGAAAAAACGTTCTGAAAATCACTTGAGATTAAACATTAAACGGCCGTGTTTTGCCGTGTTTTGCCGTGTTTTAGTTTAAAAAGGGGGGTGGTAATTTATGCCATTTTTCGAATATTTTTTCGTTGATCAACTAAAAAATATATTAAGCACCATATTAGTATATTGATAGGTAAATAGATACTAGAAATATGACTAGCAATAAACCCGACTTATACGAACACAATACCGTTTTCACCATTTTCAATTGTAATATTATATTTAACCGTTTTTGGAACCTTATATTGTATACATAAGAAATAATTTAATCGTTAAAAAAACATATTAATTTTTATCTTAAAAGAATATAATATAAACATTAAACACTTATAACAATTATTAAATACTTTTTTTCACTAGCATTTGCTAATTGCAATTATTAAAAAACGTTTCTATTATAACTTAAAGAATTTCGACGATTATGAACTGTTATTTTTAACATTTCACTTATAATATTATACTTTACCTAATTTGACTAATGAAAATATCACATCAACAGTATGCTATGATAAACTAAGATCTTTTGAGAAAAATGCTTTAGTTCGTTTACAAAACTATATAGCCGTTCTTGTAACTTGTAAATGGATGCATAGTTTTTATTCTAAAATTTTCATTAAATAAACTTGAAATATACATTCCTCGACGATTTGATCAAAATAATTAAACTTAAGTATACTTATCCTTTGAAGTACTGGAATGTTTTAAATTTAATATTTTCAGTAATAATACATTTTATTCGCTCTTTTCGCAAACCATTTTATTAATATACAATTTCCCAAATCCCAAAACATAATATTATATACATATAATTTTACTGTTACGCTGCACTTCAAAAGAAAATATACCCGTCTATTTATTTACGCTTTTGTAAATATTAATTAATTATATTACCCATTGACCATTGTTTATCCTTTTTCAGTGTATTTAAATGTGGATCATCACAGTGCAGTGTACACTATATAGTTTTTCATCTACGTTTTATTTTGTGTTGTCTGTTCGTAATTTCTCTTTGTAAATAATTCACTATGTAATGCGTTAACGTTATAGTTTTATAATACCTATGTAATGATGCATTATTATAAAACGAACCGTTTTCAAACCCGTAGGCTATATAAACCATCTGTATTTGACGTTTAATAAACAAATTAATGAAACTCATAATCATATTGGATTTTAAAATACGACACGTTACGAAAATAACAACTATATTGTTGCAGTAGACGCATAATATTATCGACTAATAAATTGAATATTTTTGTATTCACATTGTACAAGGACTGAGTCTATACACATGCGGGGTGATATTTTACAGTCACCAAACATTTCCACCCTTATTGTTTCATTTAATAAAAGTTTTATTGAAATTCTGTACATGGAACTTCTTATTATATTATTAAGAACTATATTTTTAAATATAATGTGCTAAGATTTTCCATACTATTTAAGTATAGGTTTTTTAGGTTTTATGATACGATAGGAATATATATATTATTTTTTTTAATAAGAACCACATTTGGTTTACTGTAAGTCACTAAGTCATGATACAGATTATTACATTGAAAATGCTAATATATTTAAATTGAAATTTAATTGAGAAGTTTTTAGTTCTATACTTAACTTTGTATGTATACAAAGAATAATATATTTGGAAGATGTAATAATTTGAAAATTATATGGCTATTAATAATAAAGAAATATTATTATTATTTTTAGTTTGTTATTTATTTCGTATTAACATTTTATAATTTGCATATAAATTTTAATTATAATAATCATACAATAATAGACTAAATATTAAATTTATTCTATATTTTAAATGCATATTATGTATACATAAACTCATTTTTACAAGGCTTATTACCTACTGTGTGTAATGCATTTAAATAACTCAAAAGATACTTTCTCAAATTTAGATTTAGATACATTACACTATATTATAAAAATAAAACCAAATCATATTTTAATGTGAACTTATCTTATAATATTAATTTAAAGTATTTTACAAAAACCATACGTTACCATACTTATTTGTTTAACCCATTTTGAATAAAATTTAGTTTAATTATTCAGTTTCATGGAAAATGCCAGTATTAATAATAATTGATGAAAATAGAAGTAACTACGTTAACTAACAGATATACCTACTACGTTTTGGCAAAATATAAGAAGTGAGACTTATCATAGTTTAGTATAGGAAATAATAAGCTTAAAAAAAAAAATGGTTATAGAACGTTTTAGAAAAAAAAAACTTTATTAGAAATAACACGTTTTGAAAAAAGTAAGAATTAAAACTAAATTTTAGTTGGTTTATAATAAATTTTGACAACAATTAATAGTTTCAATCAAATTTTCTCATGTTTTCTATAAAAAAATTTAAATAACATATTTTGCATACAAACACCTTTTGATTGTATCATTAAAGGATAAAAATGAAATGAAAATGTTTAGTGAATCAAATTACATACACCTATGTATTTTTTATTATTTTCATACAGCATAGCATAGGCATTTACAGGTAGGTACCCAAACGACGAAGATATTTTAATTTTTCTGTGACGTGAAAATATAATATGGGAAAAATTCAAAAATGAAAAATTTATACAGTTGACTTATTCCTATTATACATCACTCATTTTTGTTGAGCTATCATAGTTGTATACTAGAAGCTAAAAACAAAAAAATCACTCATTTAAAATAACAATTAATTTTTTTTTTTTTACTATTGATAATATTTTATTACTGATGGATGCCATGCAGGCATAACAATATGATAATCAAGGTAATATAATGTTCGTTTAGTGGATAGTATACAAAATACGGATGTATAATATATTATATAGGTATACTTAATATTTTATTAAGCTTAGTAAGTTATTAGCTATTTTAGCTTCAGAGAGCTCTCTGTTTATACTTGTCTTTATACATAGCTGAAATAGAGTAATTCGTAATAATTGTACTTAATTTGTTGGAAACGAAGTCACTGAGACATGATGATGATTGATAGTACCTACCTAACTATTGATATGGTTTAATGAAGTTGACTGATCAAAGATAGAAACTATTATCGAGTATTATATACAGTAAAGCAGTCGATTTAATCAAAATATTCATTATAGTACATTTTAAATTATAATGTGCTATCTAAAACTCAAACTATTGATAGTTGTTAGGAAATTATGAAAAATTGAAGAAATGAAAATTATTTTTAGAACAAACAAATATAGGAGGAGTCTAAAAGTAACTTTGAAATTAAAAATGTAGATGATTGCATACTCTGTATGTAGGATATAATAGGATATAGATAAATAGATAATAAATAAACAGGAATTCTGGTCCATTGCTTGTAACTATAGGGTCTGAATTTAAATGCCCGTAAAAATAGCCAAAAATATCTTTATAAAATTCAATTTATCACAAAAATGACTTTTGATAAAATTATTATATACAATTTGGTAATTTATAATTAATAAGGTATAATTATTTTACTAAAAAAAAAAGTACCACAGCCAATAATAAAGATAAGATAAAAATTAAAACGAAATGAATCGAGTGATTGACAATGTGTATGGAATGGTTAGGTAAACCTATTAAACTAAAACAACTTAAATATCAAAAAAACTATTTATTTTTAGAAAATATTTTAAATAGGCTAAGTTTTATCGAACATATTATATAAATTAAAACCAACAAAAATTATTCAATAATGTTAAATAATGTTAAGTCAAAATGTGCAACAAAAAAAAAATTAAACAAAAGTTGAAAAGTTTCAGCTTTAAAGCACTCATTACATGAAACGAATCATGTTCATGGAAAGAATTGTTTAGATCAACCAAAAACTTGTATTGAAATCCGGGCCATGCTTATTACATAGTATGAACAATGAACATTCAATTAATTTTGGCAGTAGCTTATATACTATAAAGATAACCTTAGTCATGTTAACATATTGAAAATAGTTGTATTATAATCATTCATTAAAAATAATACATATATTGATTATCTGATAATTAATAAATAATTAATGTATAATTATTTTTTATTTTATTATGTATTGTAAATTATTATATAAACTCCCTATAATATATTTACGATTAAATTTATTTTAAACTGTTGTCATTAAATTTCATTCGGTTCTAAGAAATATAAATACTATATGCGTGCGACAATAAGCTATCACGAGCAAGCATCGCCATAATACTTTAAGTGTCACGTGTATATTATATACTTATAAATATATATATAAACGAACAAAGCAGATTATGAGTAAAAATGATAACATAAAATAATATACCTATACATAATATGCATATGAATTATAATATTTTTGGGGAAAATAAGTTTGTTCAGAATAGTAATTTTAGTTAATATTGCCATAGAACTTGAAAGTTAAAATGTTAAAATTTAAATTTATCGCAATCATCGGGTGATAAACGAACGACCGGTAATAGAGTTTGTATCTTCTGTTCCACGAGCAGCCTGTAATATAATACGAGATCGGATATAAAGTGGCCGGAAATGTGTGTTATACTGTATTGTTAAGTTAGGTGGAAGTCAAATGGTCTGACACTAGCAGTTCAGACTATACAATAATATGATAGCTATCGTTTTATCGTCACGTGAAATCATTGATCTACAGAATGTAGCGAGTCTATTGTTTATTATATGCACACTATCATGATTATTTTCCATAAATCATAGATAATAATATTATATTCCTAATACATGTATTGTGTGAATTGTAAATAAACTATCTATATTATGCCAAATACCAGTGTCTTTCAACTCACGACCCACCTTGTTTTATTTGAGGTTTGCAAACATATTTTAAGTAAAGCATATACGTTTATCATACATTTTTAATCAATTGATACATTATTACAAATGCGGCCAAAGAGATAAAAAAAATATGTGACCCATTGCTTAAAAATATTAAAGACCAATATACATTATTATTATCATGATAATATAATATATTGTATGTATGTATGATGTACATTTTTCTTTTTTGTAATACTGTTATGAATTTATTTATCATAAATCTGGTCATATTTGATTGTATACTTAAATAAAATTTTAAATGTTCCTAAGATGTGTAAGAAGTCTTAAAAAAGCTTTTCTTGGGTGAAACAAAACAATTAAAGTTAACCGTTTTTAGAAAATATTACTATGATATACTACTATATTGAAAATATAACTTAATTCAAAAAAGTTGATAACTGTTATAACGATTCGATTTTTAATTTGTGAATTTTTAGAAAATTAAAACGAAATAAATAAAATATTATTATTTTATAATAAACTTTTGCTATTTGCTTAAGTTATATATTATTATACTTATTTATTTTGATGAACTAGTTTTTAATATGTACAATATTATAATTATTTGTATAAGACGATAAATAAAAAAAAAATTTTTTGTAGAGAATAAAAGATAATTTATTATTTTTCTACGTATTATACTTATAAATACTACCCCGCTGAGAGTTGAGCTTAATATCAGCTTCACATATAGAAAAAAAAATACCATGCCAACAGAGATTTTTCCATGAACTGGTTACACAGCTGGATCACTTCTAATAGGTTATTACTACATCAGAACCACAGAAAATAAATGTATTATTTTTCTACGACTTGGCTTTCACAATATTTATAAAATAACAATAATAATAATATTAAAAATAAATACAAAAATCAATATACTTAATATGAACATACCTAATATTCAATATCACATGGATTAAACGCCTGAAGACTGTTCAAATTACAACAACTATTGTAGGTTATTAGAATATGGCCTAATATTTTAAAAACTGTTATCAATGTATCATAATTTATCGTTAATTTATTCTTACACCTAGATAATTTTGAATCATTAGTTAATAGTTTCATAGAAGATAAACTACCTGTCTATCTATAAGTATATATTTATTTATATACATTTTAGTTATATGACTATAAATTTTTATTTTTAGTAAAATATAATTTAAGGAACTTCATTTTTGGTTTATTGAAAGTGACCGGTTATTATGAGTTATGACGGTTACCATAATATTTATTATTTATTAGATTATTTAGAACGAGAAATTTGCATATTATGTGGAACAGTTTACTCGTAATTTATGTGATAAAATTATAATAATTGATACTTATAAAATTTCTTAAACTTAGGTTGTATGGATATTTTTTATGGGTTTTTTCAGTTTGGAATTTCGAATGTCCAAATTTCCAAAGTTGTTTAGCAAAATTAATTTCAATCGAGTGTCGATTTCACGTAAAAATTATTCAGTCATAAAACGTAAATCTGTCTCATGAAATGGATAAAAATAATAATCCGGTTTATGAACTCTATCGCAGATTTCACTATATGTGTGTGTACGCAAAGTTCACGAACTGGACATTCATTTTGTGAAAAGATCGATTTCGCGAGATGGTCGCAACATTTATTAAATTACCTATATTTAATAACATCTATGATGCAAAATCGACATTACATTGCTTACACGGTCACTGCCAGTAAAAACGAGTTTGGAATCTACTAAATTGGTAATTTTCAAATTCAAGTTTCAAAATCTGGTTGTGTTTTAAGTATATCAGTGTCGAATAATTAATTATAAGCAATGTTGGTAATATGGTTAGATTCACTGATTCGCATAATATTTGGAATTTTTTTGTTAAAGCATCAATTTCCTTATACAATTTGTATCATATGTATTAAAATAACTGATCAATGACATATCTAAATTAATAACTATTTTTTTAATCAATAAAAATAGATATAATATAGTATTATATATTATTGTATATATTATAATATAAATAGGTATATGACAGTGTATTTTTTCTGAGTAAATGTGTCATCGCATGCACACATTTTCACTTATATGAACTAATATACTTACAAGGACTTGACAGAAAAATTCACGTCCGTCAATGATAAATGAAAAAGCTTAGTTTCTAATTCCTTGAACTATTAACAATACAATATTCGTAAAACATTACCTAACTCTTGTACAAAAAATAAATAAACAATATTTACATAATATACCTTAAAAATTGATTGAACTAATATACCAAGTTAAACAGTTTTTTTATTTTTATTCCATTGAATAGAATACAGTATATTTTTATAGTAATTAATAACGGTCTGCCCGATCAATGATCGTCATTCAGAAGTTAAATAATTTCGAAGATCATAATATGAGAAGTAATATAATACCTAATGTATATCGTATAAACATACTAATACCTATAAGGTAATTTTCTTAGGTTTGAGTTATATATTATTTAAAAATGTAATTGTATTAATGTAACGTATTCTATTAATATTTATAAAAACAAGAAATACATATAGGAACCTGTATAAAAAAAAAAAAATTGTAAAGAAAATAATCCAAACATCATAAAATAATAATTTTCATTAAATATTTAATACACATATTTTAATTATATAATATTATACAATTGAAGTGTGGATAGTTAGTACACCTATGTAAATTATTGTTCATAGAATTTTCTTTAATGAACTTCTTAGTCTGGGCCAGTAAATAATATTATCGTGATTATAAACTATAATATTATAATAATAGTTACATCTCTCAATGACAATCCATTACAGTACATATAACATAATTATTATAACAATTTCCGGCACCTGAACACGAATGGTGGTTGGTCGATTTGTCGCATCATCTCCACGCGTATAATAACGGGTGTGCTGGTAGGTAGGTAGGTATTATAATATACGTAATACGTTATAGGTTCGTGTGAGCGTGGGTTACTTTTGGCAATTGGAATCTATATATATATAATATGATATTCTCCCGAACACGTTTTAGTCGAGTTTGCCGAAGAGACAATCCTTCGGTAGCATCATAATATTAATACTATTTTTATTTACTTTTATACTGCAACTCGTTCTTATAGGTACATACTTTATATTATTATTATATGTATCCCGTGACCGCCGAGCAAAAAACTCGTTTCATAAACGAAACACAGGACGTGGACCCGAATATTGTAATATTATTACCATAATTTATTTATCGTTCTAATAATAAACTATTACATGCGTGCCGGCCCGAACACAGCATTTTTTACGTATGTCGCTTGTGTTTGTATCGAGCGGAGTTCGTATATCATATGATTACGAGTAACAAGTTTTTCGGACCCTATTAAACAGACAACAAAACATTTTTGGAAACGAAAAAAAATGATATACGATAGCCCACGAAAAAGTTTGATTTCTATAGGTACCTAAACACTGAAGAAAGAATCAGAGAAACGAATGTTCATTAACTATACAAAGCCAATAGGTAGATATCTTATTATATTTAATTGAATAGATTAGAAAAATAGTTCTTATCTTATAAGTTATCAGCGAATAATATAAGGTTAATACTTAATATTTAAATATTTATCTATTTACCATGTTTTCATGTGCAGACATATAACTAGATTGGGGTTAGGCGATGCTTAGCAATTTCAAATATTTTGTTGGCACCTACAAATATTCTGATTAATTATTTACTGATGCATACTGTGTGTGTCCATTCTTCAATTCTATAATTCGTACAAATAATAATTAGCTACGATAATGATATTCAAACTTATCACTGTTAAACATTAAAAAGGTTAATCAAATCAATTTAAGACTGAAGATATTATTAATACATTTACGACTGAATGAAGAAAAGAGAATAATAACCTGGGTGATGGTCAAAAATTATATAACATGTTTCCTTAACCTTTATTAGGTACATCTTGATTAACTTTTGGTTACATTACTGTTTTAAATACAGTAAACACCCATAAGTGATATTGTTGTAAACGTTCTTTTTGCTATACCTCAACGATAATGTATACTAAATAGCTAAAAATAAGTAGGTTTATAATATTGAAATTTAAAAAGGGTCTCATAATTCAAAAGTATTGCTTATTCGCGTCATTGGTATTGACAGTGTAGTCACTAAAATCACTCTATTTATTGTAAAATATTTTTCTGATTAACTGATGTAAACTTACAAAGGTCACATAACACGATACTGCAGGTGACTGTTAAAAATAAAAATTAATTTATAACAATTAATCTGCAAAAATAATATTAATCATTAAATTAAACAATATTTTTAACTAGAGCGTACAACAGTGTTTATTTCTAAAAACAAATATCGTGTATACTAAACTATAATAAAAATATAATAACAGAATAAAAGCTGAAAAAATGTTTTAAAAAAATGTATAAACAATCATAATACAATCATATTATGCATACATTGATGTATGTATAATATGCGTACCTATCATATTAACTTTAAGTTTACTTGTTTTGGTCAATTTAATTGTCTGAAGAGGAAGTCGAAATTATTTATAACTTGGCTAGCGTCCATATTAGAACAAATACCATTTAAAGTTTGTGTATAATACAGTTGTAAAAGGTATATCATAATATTAAATTATTAAAATATTTTTTAGGTGTGAAAATGAATGATATTATAAATTCTTTAATGTTCGATAACATTTCGTAATGAATAATAATAATAAACTATAAATTATAATATATACATAATGCAGAACAAGTTATAACCAAACATGAGGTAAAACCATAGAATATAGAAATAATTTTCAAACGTGGGTTCGCGTTATTGCTGCCATGTTGCTAACTAAATAAATATAAAATAATTAGTAATCAATTAACTAATTTATTTTAATTATTATTTATATAGTTCGATAGTCGTAACATCATAATCTCAGTGATCACTTTAGGCGACGAACTTTTTAAATTTAGTATTACAAATCGTTACAATAGTAAATATATAATACTATTATTCATTATATACCTATACGATAAATTAAACCGATAAAATCGCGTTTATTTTCAACGAACAATATAATATATGATTATAATATACATGATATAATCGTGTACATTCAAATCACCAAAGAGATCTTTATTATTATCCTGAAAATGAACCGTGAACACTCCTGTCATCGTTTTGATATGCACCGTCATTTTTGGTCTGGATGTACTATTATTGTTGTACCTTCTGTGTTTGTTGAATGCCGTATTCACGAATATGGCTGAAAGTGACGATTCCGACATTTCTGGAACAAGCTGCTCGTTTGTGCAGCCGACTGCGATTATTTGACACGGCAATTTAAGCGCACAATATAATATAATATTGAACGCGCTGACATTAATTTAATGTTCGCCAATGTAGAACACATAATCTAAGACCGTGATAGAACATGTGACAATAATAATTAGTTTCACTGTCATCGAGTACTTACTACTTACACGGAGAGTAGCGATGAATGAACACGTATTATATATTAATATTTTCGATTTGAGTACTTATATATATATGAACGAACGGGTTTTATTGTTATAACTATCAACATAAATCTGCAGTATTTTAACTCGAATAAACTTAAATCCTAAGATCATAATCGGATGAATCCATAATGTTATTATCGTACAATAATGGTGGTGAATGTTTAAAATAATAATAATTATACGAACCTAGCTGCAATTTAATAATAATAATATAAACAAAATTTAAGAGCATTTTTGTTCATTTTAATACTGAATTGGTGAACTGTGTCGCCGAGGTTAATTACATTTAGGTACATATCCTTAAATCTTAATAATTGTGGCATAGTGGTTAATAACCACTGGTAATACATTTGAAGTATTCAGTGTAACGGATTTAATTAAATTGTATATTATATAATGGTTGGTGTACTTTTTTTCAACACAACTAATAAACAAAAGTTTTGTTCCTTTGACATAATAAAATGCGAGGTAGTCAAAAGTAAAAATTGAACAAAAGATATATTTTTTTTTTATATAGGTACCTACTTAGGAAAAAAATGTTAGTCATCAACTCTCAATAGAACAAGTAGAGTACGATAAAATATATATACCATATAATATAGTCTATGGTGTAATGTTTTATACTTCAAAATACTGTATAATTGTATGCAATACCTAGCGGTATGCTCTGTGGCCTCAATATAAAATACACATTTTTTATCATCTCCCAATAGAACAATATCCTCAAAAAATTGTATCACATCATATTATATTCGAGAAACATATTGTATTAAATTTTGCCATTTAGTTGTATTTTTAAATTTTAAGCTTTTTCAAAAATTTAAGACGATAATTGATTACACAACGTCTTCAATTCCATATAAGCTATCATTCTTATTGCTTAAATAATAATATTATACATTTGTAAGATTTATGCATATTTAGATTTGTTGTTTTTTTTTTCTTTATGATATTGAAATAATAGAGTTTACATAATTTACATAATTTTGTTTTGCTGGTCAAAAACCAATAAAATTTACTAGTAATTTTTTTTTTAAAATATGTGTACTTGTAAATTGATAAAATTTACATGCTCACATTTTTTGTATCATGCAGGGTTATCGAAGGTTACAATAATTTTATCAAATAACTTTAAATTGTACCCTTAAACATGTTTTTTTTTTTTTCATAGTATTGTATTTATATTTTTATATTATAAAGTGTATGTTTGGGTTACTTTATTTTCCCCTTCCTTTCACCCTCCCATGATAATCACGGCTGTGACTTCATACCAAATGAGGTCACATGAATATTACAGTCGTCGTTACCTGTAACAGCATGTGTTTGAGTGTGTCACGCAGTTGTATATAATATTACGTGTGGGATTTAGACATTGTTGCGTTAGGAGTTGAGACTTGTTGCTTTTTTTTGGAAAACGGCCATAACCCATTTATTACGGCTGTGGTTCAAGTAAAGATAAATATAGATCACAAACGTCAATCGTTACACAATGTATGCGTATTATGAATTTTGGGCCCGGAAGTTTATGCACTAACCTAAAAACTTAAATACAAATGAGTTTGTACTATTATTGGTACAAAAGTGAATAATACGTTCGTCGTTCATATTATGTATGTCCTGACTCCTGACTGCAGGTTAAATCATTATTGTTATTTTGTCTTATCCAAACTGGTAACTTAATTAATACTTTATTAGTAGAATTTGATGGAAGCTTAGCTATAATTACCATTTTTGTTAATAATGTTATACATAAAAGTAAAAATATCTTAACAATTATTAATTTAAAAAGCAAGCTTGTTGAAATTTTTAAGAAGCAGTAAAACTTTTGGAAGTTTTATTTATAAAAATAGTTTATTTGCTTTTTACATTCATACTTTTAAAATAATTTTTAAAACCAAAGATGAACTATTGACCTCATTGGTTGCAATAAAAAAATCCACTTATCACTTATCAGCAGGTTTACGGAATCGAAAAAAAATAACTATTACAGTACAAATTACTGAAATGAAAATTAATTTTGAATCAAATATAATATTGGGTCAAATACTTGAACTTGATACATACAAATAGCTTTTCCACAATAGAAAAACACATATATTTATTGTATCATTTTATGGTAAAGAAACCTAAGACTTTTAAGTTTTAACGGTGCTAAAATAATAAAATAGTAGGTATGTAAAAGAAAGTCCAACATAATCGAGCAATATTATTATAGTCGTCAGAGTTATCTAATACAAAAATATTTATTTAAACCAAAATCTGAGCTACATATTATATATAGAAAAATTCTATGCGTCATTGCGTCAAACCCATTCTCTAAATCATGTTCTCATGTTTAAATTAACAAATGCCTATAATTTTTTGCATAAGTAAAATAGTTAATTGTCGTGACTGTAGTGCGGTGCGAGAATTTATACTAATTAAATATTATTAGTATTATATATAATAAATTATTTTTATAGAGTCGCATGAACGTTTATCCTTTAATAATATTCGTATAATGTGACTGTAAAACATTAATACCTACGTATAATTTTACACCTTTGTATTGTAAATTGCAATCGATATGCGGTTGGGCCGTCGTCACTAGCGTGGAAAGGTCGCGGTAAAAACCAAACGCGTTGAAGGAATTGGGTGGCAAAGAGAAGAAGAAGAAGCAGATGAAGAAAAAAATATTAATACAAAAACCACAACGCTCCGTGCCGTTTAGTACAATGGCGATCGTGTTGTTCTTGGCCGTTGACACAGTTTCGGATGTTCAGAGTATAAATATAATATAATATACAGGTATACCTAGAATACCCGCGGGGTAGGGAGAAAGTAGGCTGCAGTCGAGAGGGCAATGCACTGTGAGCACAACACGGACGACCGTGTGCCGTCGCCGACGCCGCCGCCGCCATTGGCACCGATGTTCGCGTACCTACTATTATTATTAAACATTGTAATTGTGTGTGTGTGTGTGTGTGTGTGTTTACGCACATATAATGGGATGTAGATTTTAGGTACCTACCTACCTTACATTATTATTATATCATTCGAAAACTTTCTTTCCGCCGGAAAAGTCCGACCGCCGTCATTTTTACTGTTACACTTTACGACTTGCTGTTGTAGCACTTCATATGGCGTAGGCTACGAGGTACCTACAGTCGGTATACGTTCGTGCATAATAATATTATTAAGGAATGTAGCCAATGTAGGTGATTCCTATACATAGGTAATAGTCACGAACCAACACGGATCCGCGATTGAAAAGTAACACCAAAATTACAATACGATCGTCATATTATTATCATGTGTATCCGTAATTAATAGCGGTGCTATACGAACTGTTCGATTGCCTAATCGAACCAGGAAATCCGAAATAAATCTGACAATTGCAAATATTCATACAGAACCAGATGGGAGTTTGGGCGCTTCGAATTAAGTACTTAAATCGAAAGAATACGATGTTGAATTCAGTTTATCGAAAAACGATAAAAATGAAAATCTTCAACAGCAGGTGAGCATAATTAATAGCATCAATTACATATAGGTATTATTACATAATTAAAATTAAATCTCCCCGAAATCAAGAAACCAATTGATAAAAAATATCAAATGTCTTCGTATAAATGTGTGCAAAAAATATTCCGGAGAATTTTTATTGTAAGAGAAATGCAATTAACTTTTTATGACACTCGTGAAGAGTCATGGATTCCAATTTTAGATCCGTGCGTTCATCTAATATTTGACCTTACCCATGGGATATGACTAGCAGTAATTGTATAATTTGGTGCATTGGCCGATATATCGTAATAATAAGATACCTGATACAATGTTCTGTCAATAGAAAATACGACTAAAATCTGGAAAAAAGATCATTATGAATCTTGTAGATCGTGACATGATACAAAAATGTAATTAAAAAACGCTTAAGTTCAAAATATCTTGAAAAAAAATCATTATAAAAAATATTTACATCAAAATACAATGTATATTTTATTATATACAATTTTTAAATAAATTATGTTAATATTATAGTACATAATATTGGCAATAAAACTATAATAATATACCATCTTATAACGGTATAATCATGTGCAAAATAATATACATCGAAATTTACGGTAAAGTTGTACAGGTCATACTAACATGCAACTATTATTATTAATATTATGTGATGAAGTTACCGCATTTATAAACATCAAGACTGTATAATATAATATAATATAATATAATATAATGTTAATGAGAAACTCATCCAATAATCAATCTATAAGAAGACTCAACTCGTTGATATTTTTGATTAGCATAATTATATTTTACCTACCTAATAATAATTAAATTTATACAACAATTGTGCTGTTGTATGTTATGTATTACAACACTAATCAACAATGATTAATAGTACATTATATGCATATTGTATAATAAAGATAGTATAATTCTAAAAAAAAGCGGGCAAGTGGGTACCGCTCTGTTGTACATTATATGTGCCGCGTGAATCATTATTATATATTATAGGAGTGTTAAATTTGAATCCAATGAAAGTTATCATTGTATAAAAAAAAAGACTCTGAACGAAGATGATTTGTCAGCGTAGGAGATATAATTTCCAGTGGTTGGTGAAAAAGATGGTTTATGTTTTAATGGCCTGAATACATCAAAATTTAAGTTCTTTTATAATTATTGTAAGCTAAATTTATGAAAAACCATATATTACATTTTCAACTCTTAGTTACTTATAGAAAATTTTTTATGAATTATACCTACAAAATAATTTGCAAATATTCAAGAATTTGACAAATTGTTGTCAATATTTGAACTTCAAATGCTAATAAAAAAAAATTGTGCCTATGTATTCTTATATTATTTTTAATCACTATAAGAATAACTTATGAAGAACTTTGTATTAAATTTTCAAGTACCTATTTTGATAGGTTCAAAAAAAAATTTTATCGACATTTTAAAAAAAAATTTTCAGTAAAATTGAAAATTTAAATTGTCTATAAATAGCTCAAAAAAGTCAAAATATTTTGAAAATTAAATCATGTAAAGAAAATGCTAATCTTAATAACTGGTGAAATTTTCAAGTATCTACGACTTATACTTTTTGAATAATAACAAATATTTAAAATCGTTTGGGATAAATCGTTATCGTTACGCTGTTTCGTAAAAATTTGAAATTCAAACGCGCTTAAAATTTTTCCTATAATGATGCTTCGAGTTTTATCTATAGGATACTTGAAGCAAAATTTATGCCTTTTGGGATAAGATTTTAGCCCTGGGATTAATTTATGGAAAACTTAGTGTTGTATTTTTAATCCTTAGTTATAACCACAAAAAGTTTTATGATTTTTCAACTTCAAAATTACTTGCAAATTTTCGCGTTTTCGACAGATTTCGTAAAATTTCAGTGATCTATAGAATATTAATAACTCAAAAAAATTTAACTGTATATAGATAATACTAACATAAACATTTGGTGAAAATTTCAAGTATTTACAGTGATTAGATTTTGAATTACAACCATATAAAAAAGTCGATTTTGTCTAAAACTGCTTTTGTGTAAAATTTCCTGTTTTTCTGTTACTTTTTTCCTGACGCTTTTGAAAATTATTTACTTTTAACCCCCCAAAGTACTAACTATAGATTCACTTTCCTATCAGAAACAGGTCTCATTTTTTAAAATTGAAGCATTTTTACTGCTCTAAAACGTGGTGACAAAAAAAAAAAAACACACATCATTGTAATATCAATATATTCATCACTCCGTTCAGAATCTAAAAGATATGTTTGCAGGATATATTTTTCCAGAACAGTTAGTTGTTAAAACAGCTATTGTCATTTCGAATCAAATAAAATATATAATAAATGTTTTCGCTGTAGGGTGTTCTTGATTTATCAGATTTCTGATCGACTCACTGATAGTATATAGGTACAGGATTTTCTATCAATACCACTGTTCCACCGAACCCCTGAGCATTTCATCTTTTAATCTAATTTATCAAAAATATATAATTTAATATACCTACTTTATAATTTATTTGATATTTTTTTCATATTCAGTCCTAGTTGAATACATTTGACTATTTGAGCCTACTTCAAAAATCAGAAGTCCTAACATTACTTTAATTATCTATTATATTATATTAATAAATAATAATATAAACTATTTTATATTTAATAGACTTGAATTATACTCATACCCTTATATATTACCGGAATCATAAACATATATAGTATATACCGGACACGGACGTTTTGACGTTTTTGAGTTTATACGCACAATTATTATGTTATAGGTACGAATATTATTATATTATTTTTAAATAAAAATTTTTACCTACCTATAGGATTATAGGAAGTGTGTTTAAAAATAAATAAATTAATTAATATAAAGTTGAAAATTTCTTACACTGGAAAAAATACATTTTCAATTTTTTTTTTTTTTTTATTAATTTTCGATTAACAATTTTAATTTAAAATTTGAATGATTAATCGCGGTATTAATAATTTTGTTATAAATCTAAAACATTATTTACGGGGAATTTATACTTTTAAAGTTTTTATGCATACTATGAATATATATGATTATTATTAGGTATTTATTATACACAATGGAATTTTCAAAATATGTAGATAAATTTTAAAATATTACCGCTATTTACACCCTAAGGCCTAAACCTATTCACACAATCTTATGGTAAGATGGAACTGATTGAAAAATTAATTACAATAACATAACATAACTTTCCCAGTCCTTTGGTCCTATATATATCCATAATTATTATGTCTTTCATATTGTGTATATATAAAAAAAAAAAAACAGTAATGATCTATTGAATTTCGTTTCGAAATAAATACAACGAATATCCTTCAAAATCTTGTTACAACGACATACGGCATCAATCTTATATTATCATACTTATAATATATTATGGTAACAAGTATAAGATATTACAAAAAAAAAACCGTAGGCCACGCGGTGGTGTATGTTTCGCGCACGTATTATGCGGGAGAAATCAAAATCGCTGGATGCAGCAGGAAGGTTGCGGTTGCCACTGACGCTGCTGGGCTCGTTTTGGTGATAACGTTTGTCCTCGGTGGTATAATACCTATATTAGAATTTAGAGTATAACAATTATGACCTAACGGGTTGCGACTTCAGTTACATTTTATGCAAGTCGTCTCCTATGCTTATTATTATCACTTAGTAGAAATAGTATTAATATTCCTATTATTGTTATTTGTTATACCCTTTTATGAAATTTATTTATTATAATATAATATATTGCATGTCGAAAGGTTTTTTCTATTCATATTGCTATTATTTTTAGTTCCAGATTTTCACAACTGTAATATTGGTGCACTCAACATAGATTAACCTAACCTATATATCCGACATCCGTTATATGTATGTCGTATGTGTATATTATATACTTTTATTAAAGTGTTTGAAATTGTAAAAAAACAATTTAGGTAACTGATCTTCAACTAATTTAAGTAACTTTTGTTGATTTATTTTTTAATTTTTATAAGTTAAAAAGAGAAGTTACTTTTGACTTAAATACTTATTTATATTTTTATATATTGACTAATACCTAATAGATTAAAAAAAAATAGCTCCCAGCCCTGGTAAATTTAATAACTATATACGTTTATACTTGAACACACACCGCGAATTTTTTACCAAGTAAGGCAAAAGTACCTTTTAAATTGCGTCCAGAGCACAATTCATGTTATTTTCATCCACAATCATATTATTCATAAATGGTCTTTAGACTCTAGAGCCTAGAGTAATAATGCAAAATAAAATTTATATTCGACTTACAATTTACAGTTTAATTTTTTTTTAAATGTAAGTATACAATAATAATGCTACATAATAGCATAAGTCATAATTAATACATGCATATAACTATTATTTTGACTACACACTGAAGTAAAAGTAAGTTACAATTATTGAAATAATTATTGACACTAAATGATTATTATTATATTCACCTTTAAGCATTAGTTTAGGTAATATGGTAATGTAATTTTTTTCTTCATAAATATAAAAGTGTATTTATAACTTTATAAAATTTAAAATTAGTTTGAAACCCACTTAAAAAAAAAAAAAAAAAAAAAAACATGTTTAATAATATTCAACTTGGGACGTAATTTGAGGGACTGGTACGCAATTCGCAGCATGTTTATATAGGTACCTACCGTTCGTAACCTATGTTCGGTGTACTATTATAATGACGTAGGTAGGTACGCTTGATAATAATATTACGATATACCTACTACTGTAACTTGCAAGTTATATACAACGCATGTACATTATAATATATTACCGATATTATAATTTATACTGCAGACACCGTTCGAGAGAACGTTTCATTTCGGGCAATTTAACGGGAAAATAATTACGAGTCTAACGATTAGGTTTTTTTTCGTAATTAATTCATGCACATAATACTGTAATTTACGCTATATCGTGGTACCACGTGTCTGTATTCATAGTATACGCACCTATTTGGGTGTGAAATCCTCGAATAACACATACACGCGAATTATGCACACATAATTATTTCGTATTTTTATTAAAATATAATATTAAACACAAGCATAAACACAAATTAGTAATTAAAATAGGTTCCACATAGAATTTGATAATATGTATTATGTAATAATTATTAATTATATTAATTAGCAGTAAAATAAAGAAAAAAAAATTAACACCTATTTTAATATTATAATATTCTATAAAATATGAAATATAATATATAACATTATATATATCGAAAAATAATATAGAAACGCATCGCTTTAAAAATACTACGATACGACACTATTACTATAATAGTGCACTGGCACACTGAATAATTTTAAATATATTTTTCTTTTCGTTGGTTTTAATTTTTAACAAATACTTCTGGTCACTGAATAAAATGTATTTTTAAAATAAAAAAGATGTAACTCATAAAGAAAACGTATTTTTATGCATATTTTTCGTTTATTTTGTGAATATTTTAACGGGTTTTAGTACATACCATTAAAGCGTTTATAGCCATAATTATGTGCTAATAAGTTCCAAACCCTGGTAATGAGGTGTTCGGAGTATGTTATTGTATAAGATTAACAGACGTTATCCGAGTGACCCGTGTAATGTAAAATACTCAATAAATAGAACACACATATTATGATATTATAGAACTGCAGGTACTTACAGAATGTATATAAATTCAAGATCGTGACATTGTTTTAAAGTATTCAAAACGCAGAAAACGGCGCCCTTCTGCATGTAAATTGTATTTACTTTGTTTATTTTCCACACGATTATAATATTAAGGTTCAAATGAACTCCACCCTCACCTTATGCTCATACGCGTCATCAAGCGCTACCAATATTATATAAACATAATGCGCACCTCTACGTCAACTTTTTTATGGATGAAATCATTTTTAAACATACAATTTAAAATCATTTTGATATCTATCTAACGAATTGAGGAAATTGGGAGCTTGAGAGGCTAATCAGTCTCTTTAAAAGTTGCCCAGGCCACCTTCAAAATAATTGAAAAAATGACTATAAATAATAATAATAATTTCAAGCATTTGTAAATTACGTGCACAGTAGACATGTTAAAAGGAGTAAGAAGTCAATTGTAAATTTTTTGATTTTTAAAATCGATATACACTAATTTTTGTCTGTAATACTTAAATAATTTTAAATTTATCGATATCTAATTTTAACATCTCAGCAATGGTACATTTATTTGATGTGAAAATCGAATGTTTATTTTAGTAAGCCTGCAAGATGTGACCTTATAAATAAAAAGAAAAAAATAATGGATGAAAAAAATCGATGAGCAGTATACAACTATATATTATATTTTGCTGTGTAATGTAAATTAAGTCGCACTACTATTCGAATAAAGTATGAATTAGGTTCTAAAATAACTTAATATATTTTAAATTTAATATAATTTAAAAACTCATTTTGTATTAAATAATTCATAACATAAAAAAAAACAATTTTTAAAAGATAGTTATAGTTGTGACCTCTATAGGTAATGATAAATGGTTATCATAAAAATAATATTACCGGTATTTTCTTTTTTTTATTGAAAGAAAAAAAGAATCACCCGATAAAGTATTTATTAAGCATAACATAAAATTGGCACTTGGCAGTTATTAACAAATTAAATGTTTTTTAATGTAATTATTATTAATATTCTTTATTTGAACATGATGATATTTATAGTTTTAAGATAATTTGGATATATTATCTTGATCATTTGTTAATTGAACCTGGATATTTTGTTCTTTTATATTTTATCTCAATGCCTACAGGCATGCACTGCGTGTATCTACGTGTTTATTAAAATAATAAATTCTAATAATGGAGTTACAAAGCTTATTGATGTTTACGTATAATCAAAACGTATAACGTGAAGACGGCTTAAAACCCCAATATTCGAAATTATATTATAATTTAGTATTAATAATAAAACGTAGGTATTTTATATATTGAACCTATACTTAGAACTAGTATTACGCTTCATAATAAAGTATTTAATGTAGATATTAAAGTACCTATGTCCTATGTAGCGCCATTATAATAGGTATGTCTTAATATATTATATAGTACTTATAGTGAACCTACGTATGCCACTTACGTTGTAAAAGTCTAATAATAATAATATATTAAATAAACTAATACTATACTTAAATATATTATATTTATCCCAGTTCACCGAAGGCACGTTTTATCAAACTAGAGGCGTGTTGCGCAGTGCTATCATACTGTAATATTTTATTTTTGTTTTTTAATGTTCTTCATTAAATTTAATTTATAGGTAGTTAAAGGAAAATTGTTTTTTAAATTTGACTTGGTAAATTTTAGTTGCAATACCTCGGTTTTTTAAGTATAATATTGTATTATTACACATTTTAACTATAGATTAGATTTTGTTATACAAATTCGTTTAAAAAAAAAAATAATAATCTAAGACCTAAGTAATAATATTGTAGTATTAGATCTGTAATGGCAACGCATAGCGTCAAACTCGAAGACTGGCGAGACTAGGACACTATAGACTACAGGTATGCTAAGCCGCCATTTTGCGACTCATTTATCACATATAATATTATGGAACTACGAAGTTGCCGCGTTTATTTTATCGTTGATAAACCAG
>VUJU01000546.1:0-14769 GCA_009835225.1 Aphis craccivora
GTTTTAGACGGGTGACTTAATGACTTAAAAGATAAAATTGACAAAGTAGGTGAAAAGACATAAATCCCAAGACCTACACAGAGATTATATCTGATTAATTATCATTCTAAATTTCAAACGGCATTGTAAGAGTACAATAATATTAATTTAAGATTGAATCAACACGGTTCAAGTGAACATGTTTATCTTGAATATTTCATTGTCAGTATTTAGTATTATGTTATTAATTTATAATACATACTTCATTTATCTGATGAATTGTATAACAATCGACTATCAAGTGTAATATGCAAAATATATTTTAAATATTATGTAAAAAATTATAAAAATACGTACAATTGCCTTTCGGTTATTACATACCGTTTTTCTCATTAATTGATATATAGATTTTTCAGTGTATTTGTTGATTTTTTTTTTTTTTACTCGGTAAACATTTTATGTGATATATAAGATAATACACCTATTAGAATAATAATTGTATAATGTTTTATTTCAGTAAAACCAAGACGCAATCATCGTAATCATTCCCCAGAACTCTCAATCACGTTTTAATAAGAACAAAGAATTATGAACGATTTAGGCGATATGAATCTTGAAGAAGAGGTTTGAGCAAATGCACTTATAGCAATTAATACTGTTTTCCAAATTATATATTTTTTGATAATCATTTGGCACAGCATGTACCTAATAACAAATAACTCACCTCCATACAATTTTCAATAATTCCCTTATGAATAGATATTATCCGTACACATGAGTAGTTTTTACAATGAGACAGGTCCCCAAAGCGTGAATTACTATTGAGTATAAATATGTGAAATTACCAACTGAACACTCCAATAACTTTGATATTTTGAATTACATTGAACTCGAATAAATTAATTTTTAATTATCTAACGTGTTGAAAGTCAGCTTGTAAAATTAAGAATAAAGTAATAAATAATAATAAATCGTAGAAAAAAAATGTTTTGGTGACAAATATGCTATGTTATTTACGCACTTTTTGTGCCAAAATATTAGTTTTCAGGCCAAACAATTTAAATAAACATATTTTACTAATTCAATAATTTTTACAAATTGAACATAATAAAATTAAATATACCAATCTTTAAAAACATAAACAATAAACGTTACTATATATTTTAGGCTTGCAAATGTTTAGTAACATTTCGTGTCTTATTAGACCTCAACGTGACTAACTATATTATACATTATATAACTTAATATGTAGTTAATTCTATACTTTACTATACAATTTTATCAAACACACTTTTATAATTATATAGTATATAATTTTTACGAAATCACGAAATTCGCATTGAACGTTTAGATTTATTCAGATAGATAATATTATAATCCATATGACCAAATATTTATAGAAGATAGTTTTCTTATTATAATTTCTTAACAGTGTTTTAAATTATTTTTTTAAACACATTAAATCTGTACGCTTCGGGGCAATCTTTGCGCTTTAAAAAAAAAACGTTTAAAACCTGAATACTAAATTGACTGTCTACAGATATGATATTTTTTGTGCTAAAACTAATATTTTTTTAAAAGAGTATACATTAAAATCAACTAAGTTTAATTGTCAACCACGTTAACAATTTTATAATATAATACTAACTATATGGTTATATTATAATTTAATATGTCTGGACTGAATGTATGTAACGGCTAGAGCGAAATGCCTAATGCAGTAACGCAACGCATATTATAACATTTTTATATTTATTATAATATATTATATCATATAGCGTAGCAATATTGTGTTTGTAATCAGCTCACAATTTATTATATTCTGATCCAGTGAGGATGCTGGTGTGATATTTTAAATCTTGTATGTAATTCGATGTACCTGAAAGGTATAATGATTTATAAAATATATAAAAATCTAAATAAACAACATCGTAAAATGTCCCACTCAAACACTATGCACAATGCACAATACTCCTATTGACGTATATCCTACGTAAATTAATATTATGTGATATGTATTAAATAGATGATCTATATCGTGGAGATACCACCTTCAGCAGGGAATGCAACCCTCTCTGCTTTCCTCGGACTGACAACGTTAGCGGGTCATCCGTTGGATGCGGTCGATGCTCCCGCGTTGATCGTGAAAAAGAACTCCATTTTCAAAGTACATCACCGGGGATTCGGCACCCGACGAAGTGTGTACATGGTGGATGAGACGCATTACCACCAAGTCGGAGGTCCGGAGCGACACATTTGGATTATTTACGAACGGCTAAAACGGTCGGCAAAGGTCGAAAGTACAAAAAGTACAAGGACTGCAATTTTAGTCGAACTGGAACGGCATTGCAGTCGAATGGGTCGATAGCCCGGTATGAGACATCTTGAAAAAAAAAAAACTTCTGGGCTTCTAAAAAAGTGCACGAGTACTATCAGAAACGTATTATATAAAACAAAAAACGTCCACACATTAGTCTAATATTATATTATACCTACCCTTCCATCGTATTATGTGTTATGTAACCATCTGATTAACCAACGAATGGTTATAATATTCTTCCTAAAACGAAACTATATAGATAGGCATACAACATACATTACAAACGATTTGATAAAATATCGCAAGAGCATATAGCAAGATTCTACAATCCATATTATTATTATGTATTTTAAATATCCTCAACCTGTCATTATTGCAACATAATAATAATATGTTATTTTAATTATTATTCATATTTGACAAACAAACATCAACCCGAGCTGAATACCATATATGAACAGTGAACACATTCTGTAACAAATTCTATTATCTACTTCACATATGTCTCCGTGGCCTCCGTTGTTTAAAAAAAAAAATATATGTAAGGATCGTCAAGAACATACCACAGACAATAACTAAAATTATATGTAGCGTGCGCCCAACGGCGCTTACTAATAATAATATACACGGTAATATCATGGAGTTTCAATTATACAATGTAATTCACCGTAAAGTTCCATCGGACGGAAGATTATATAATAATAATAATAATAATAATAATATATAATATATATTTCTATTATTTAATAGAAAATATTTTAATATGCGCATTTATAATCCAAATTGGTTTTACACTTAACTTACTTTATAATATTTTTATAATTTATCTAAGACCAAGATAATAAAATAGTTTTAAAATTTCTGAAAAAAAATTGAATACAAGTCCCATTTTTAGATTTAGAATTCCTAAACATTTGTACTTACTAAAAATGAAATAAATAATATAAAATAAAATAAACTATAAATGTAGTTTTAATAAATTAGTTTACAGTAGGTATTTAATACGTAATCCATTATTTACGTTAAAAATCTATTCTTGTTGATTATAAATTGATTTTTTTCATAAGATTAAACAATGCATTCGATATTCAAAACAATATTAGCAGATAATATACTCTAGAGTATTCATACAATAGTATTATATTTTAATAATAATTCATGATGATATAAAACTAAAGCTTCAACCATTTTGAATCATTTGAGTAATTCATGTTTCATCTTAAATCAATATTTTTTTTATTTTCAAACTACCTAAAATTAATTTATGTATGTCATTTTCAAAACTTTTCTATACGACCTATTTAAAATATATTTCAAAAAATAATTAATTTTGTGGTTCTGAAAATTAGTGTGGTTTTGACATTTTATTTAATTTCATAACTAAAACTTTTAAACAATGTAAATTTTTAAAAGAAAATAATTGATTAAACACCGATAAAATATATGAATTAATACTATTCTTCATAAAATAGAACACTATTTTAAGTCATGATATTCTTATTAAAAATGTAAATTTACCTCTTAAGATTCTGAGTATGTCCATGAATATATATTTATATCAAAATTATGTTTGTTTTTTTATATTAATAGGTCACATTTGAAAATTCTTAGCAAATTTTATAATAATCAGGAAAAACTGAAAAAAAAGATACAAATATTAATCATTATATTAATATTAGTACTATTATTTAAATAATTTTTCAATAACCTTCTTCATTAAGAAACATTTTTCATTACAGTGAAGTATATTTCATAAACTAGTAACTTAATATGTTGCTTAAATAATAATATGTGTTTAAATTCTATGAAATTATATATTCACCGTAGCTGCATATCTCGTCAGATTCCAAACGGCTCCCGTCTATTGTTCGCTTATTTCTAAACGGCTCCAGTAGAAAAAAATTTAATTAAAGCTCTATCATGTCAGTACACTTAAATTTTTAAAAGAACTAGAATTCATTAGGAGACAAATTTTCATCTAGTAAAATAACGCGTATGGATTATATTAAAAACAAAATATGGCTAAAAAGATGCCTGATGTATGATTTTTTTTTATATTTCTACATATACATGTATTTTTTTTAACATTATTTTAATAAAAAATTCACAATATATGATTTTTCTGTAAAAGTTTTATAATTTACTTAGTTTTCACCATAAAAAGTTTAACCATACCTCTTTTGAGACAGTTTCAAGTCTGCTTGAAATTAAAACGAACTTGTGATTTAAAAAACCAAAGTTGCTTGGAAATTTACCGATCGTAAAACCTTTTTGACGGGAGTCGTTTAGAAATTGATGTTTTTGTAAAACGGGAGCTGTTTAGAAAAATGGGAGCCGAATGGGCTACGACCTCTTCTTTAACTTCAATTGGGCTACAGGTAAATTATAATACGAGAGATCGGATGAATAGGTATTAGGTATACGAGTAGGTAAAGGTAGGCAGCCGTAGCCCATTCGGCTCCCAATGCTCCCATTATTTAATTTAATATTTAATTGTCGTCTACCTATATGTATATATTAATGTATACACACATACAATATTATGTGCATTTTTCAAAACGTCAGCAACACGACAAAGACTACACGTCAATACGTCATATTATTTCTACAAACATGTTAAGATTGATTTAAGACGTTAATAGTAATTACTATTACTGTTAAAATATAAATCAGAATTTTAATTAAAATCTATGCATAGTAATAATATATATATTTATTAAAATTTAAAAAAATATATGTATCGGATCATACAATAATTTTGATTACGTGAAAACCTCTATTAATATTCAAACGCTTCGTCGTAAAAACATTATATGAAGTTGACCAACAATTTTTTTCTAACATAAACCTTTATTCCGGTAAGTACTTTGTTTTAGATGTTAATACACGTCATCGTCATATTTTTAGTATAATATTACATTATGTAAGGATAATTAAAAATCAAGGGGTTAAGAACTTTCGGTAATTTTAATTTGAATGACTTATTAACTTCTTATTCACCACTAAGTATCTACTCTAAATATTATGTCATTTTGACATCGTATGTGGGCGTTTAATTAAATATTTATATTACATTTTTCGTAAAATTTCGATTTTTAATATTATTTTTAAAACTGTTGAATTTCTATTGTACAGTCTCATATTGATTATATTGATTAAATTCAAATAATAATCCAATCAATCGCACTTTTATAAAAATTAAAGTATTCCTTTTTTTTTACACTGGAGGTTAGTATACTAGTATATACTAAAAAAATAATTTGATAGAATAATAATGATAATGTAAAATGTATATATTTGAATTTTGTATGAATATTAGAATTTATGCAGTGAAAAATCATAAACGAAATGCTGACAATTGCAAGAGATGTACTGGTCGAAAAATATATATTATATTTATATATTTTAATATCATCACTTAATATCAGTAGAAATAATAATATGGTACAACAGTTATAACTAACAAGTAATTATATAATGATAGCTTTATGGTATTATATTATTTATATTTTATTATTTAAGTGGTACCTACTATTATGAAGAGTATATTGTATTACTTGCATTTCTGTGTAACAATGTAAATACTATAATAATTACACGGATTTTATTAAATATTATAAAATACTACGGGTAGTAATTTAGCTTATAAAATATGTATGGATTCCATTAGGTACCTCAATAAGAGGAATTCTCATGGTAAATATTACTTCATTCAGTTTCATCAATAACTCAAACACTAATCTCATGTAAACGTACTGCACTGCAATATTCATTACCTATTTATAATGTATACAAAGTCAAACGATCGAATGTTACCTATAGGTATTAGGCACCAATGATATAATGATAAAACGCGTTTGAGTAAAAAGTAAAAATAAATAAAACATATTCTCTAATATTTATGAGTAGGTTTGAGTATGACCGAGGGGTAAGGTTGTATGTACTAGAGAATCTTTTTAATGGGTACAATACATATTATTATTATATACATAGAGATTTTTTTCTAAGTATAAGAGCTTCCCACGCAAATTCCTTCGAGACTGACAGGTTTCAAATGCGTGGGTGTGAGTGCGTGAAAATTTCCACTCCATAATGATGATTAATTTGATAATTCAAATGAACCGTACACGGCCAAAACGATTGAAATCAATAGCACGTGGTATAGGATCAAACGACCATAGTGCAAACGGTTACTCGCGCACAGAGAAACAACGACCGCTTTAATATGCGTACGTCAAAACCATGGATACATTCAAGCCTATATAGTTTGATGTGCGATAAAAGGAAATCTGGTTTTACATTATTAATATATTTACGATTAATATTAATTTAGAGGTACACGATTTTTTTACGTGGGAGAGGTGAACAAAACAAAAATCACTAAAGGCGTTTTATTTGTTGTACAATTTTAATTTTATTCAAGGATTTGGATGAACATTTTAATCGACGAAGAAGTTTATAAGAAACCGAAGCTTTCACAAAGGTGCACGTGTCAAAAATAATTGAAATAATTACTGAAATCTAAATCAAACTTCAAACCGCAATTGTCATTACAAAAATATTTAAGTAAGAGCTGCATGATTTAGTATGGCATCAACTGTGATCTAAAATATCACTAATGATTAATATTTTGTCTACGTCCGACCAGTGGCGTAGCCAGCAGGTAGGCCTGGTAGGCCCGGGCCTACCCACTTTTCTCCAAAAATACTTATATCATGTTTTTTATTTAATAAAAATATTAATTAATAATCCTATTCCTAGCTTATTCCAGCAAAATATCGGGCCTACCCAAGAAAAATTGTCTAGCTACGCCACTGCGTCCGACGATAAATCTTTAATCTAGTGAACCTTATACATTATGACCATTATGTCATTATGTATCTATATTTTAAGTTAGAATAAATAATACAGATTATTAAACGATAACTAAAAAAAAATTAAAGCCATAGCGTATATTGACTTTTGAATATTATATTCAGAAAACTCTTTTGCCTGGAAATTATCTGAATATTATATTAAATCTCAAATGGTTATGAAATATGAATAAATTATAATATAATGTAGCACTATATTATTTCCTATTTTAATAGAAATTAATTAAATAGTATACATAATATTAAATTATGGCAAATAAAAATTCAAAGTTTGGACATACGGCTAGCTCAAATTTAAATCGACTAATATTTAAAACAAACGCATTACACTTAATAATGATTTGTTTATCATAGTTACCATTTTATAGATAAAACAATTTTTACAATAACAATAGTAACTACAGTATATAATTATTGAAGCATATTTACTATATTTTCTCATATGATTATATAATTAAATCTAAAACATATAATTTATTATATAAGCAATTGTATGTACTATATGTCTGTACATACGTATCTAACAAAGTGACATGATAAATAGGTTAATGTAGGTATATATAATATATTAATTAGGAATAATAGGGACAGTGAAAGTTTTCCGAGAAAACTGGAAAATTCATAACGATGCATAAGGACAAATTATATCATGTCGTCCGGTTGTCTTGCTGACTATAATATTGAAAAATATGGTTTAATTAATTTTTTTTTTTAATTAAACAAAAAGAGCTAAGAACAACAACCGTGGCTATTTACT
This sequence comes from Aphis craccivora, assembly GCA_009835225.1. Classification (NCBI taxonomy): domain Eukaryota; kingdom Metazoa; phylum Arthropoda; class Insecta; order Hemiptera; family Aphididae; genus Aphis; species Aphis craccivora. The sequence continues at coordinate 7,931 of VUJU01000546.1, forward strand.
TGGTTAATGGTTTAGATCGTTTTAATTGGATTATTTACATTATACGTTATCGTATTACTTTGTCTTTACACAAACCCGACAGCGTTTAATAACGGCGTGTATATTAAACAGTATACACCCGCATATATAATGCATTATTACCCGTGGGGCGACTCCGCAGTTAAGGCAATATTTAATTTTATTTTAATATATAAAAAGCAAAATGTCACTGCAACAGTTTACACCATCGCCGCCGACGTTTTAAACGCTTTTCCGCGGCAACTTCAGTCGACCGAAAAATCTTTAAAGAATATAATATTTATCAGAATATTATACAATAATTATAATTTATATTATGCGAGAATAGGTCAACGATCTCCACAGCGCGACACCGCTCGACAGTCGAACGCGAAAATTGTCGATAAAGGCGTTGGTGCTGCAGCTAATATAGTAGAGTCAGTCACACACGCACACAATCAATGGCCGTTGTGTGCGATGTGTAAGTCAGTTTTGTTTCGGACACATGATATCATTAAACCATTATGATAGCACGCTGTAATTCGGTATGTTTTTAATTGCCGAAAAACCATCATTAGCTAATCCGGCCCCCGCCCGTTATACACTTAAATCGGTCGTATATACGAGATATTATATCGTTGGGTAGGCAAGAGACTTAATAATGTAATATTATGTTCGACACCCGATGACGTTTACATAATTTATTATACAATACGATCCGTCTGTGAAGCGTTAATGTCAAACTGCAAACGACCTGCAGCAGTCTAATAAATCTGATTCGAATGGGTTACCGAATACAAAACCAGACCTTTTTAAAATGCGGCGTCGACTGTCTTGCGAACGTTTCCGAATCGCGTAAACCTAACCTATTCAAGGAAGGAGGTTTAGATTTTACGCGCGAAATCCAGGCACAGACGAGGCGGACTTTACCGCCAATGAAAAAAACTTATTGGTGTATAATATTTAATATTATTGTAAGCGCGTGACGTGCAGTGAACCAAAAAACAATATTATAATTTATAATAAATCATTATTATATTATACGATGCGCCCAAAATTAGTATAGAGTACAGACCACGGCAAATTACAGCTGGACTCAACTTATACATCGAGTTTTCTTTTTTCAAGAATCATATAGTGTAATCTTAGAACGTATATAAAAAATAATGAGCACAGTTTGAGTAGAAAAAAATGTACACACGTTCATCTTTAATAACATCAACCGTGATCGAGAATAACGAACTACTTTATTTGTAGTATTATAATGTAATGGCATCACTGATGATTCGGTATACATGTAGTATGTGCATTGTGCACAGTACACTCGATATACCGAAATACTAGATTGTGGAAAAAATATACAGTTACCTTAGAGGAAATTGTCATTACCTACAACTCTTATGTCGTATTACAGACGGCAAAATATGTAATATTAAATGATTTTTCTGTATTATTTATTTATCATACAACAGCCTACAGTCATCATTATTTTTTTTTTTTTAAATGTTGAGAAACTCGCAATATTCAGTAATTTGCTCACTGTCATATCCAGTCTATAGACCAAATGACTGTACAAACTACCAATTTTCAATAATACATATTTTAGTTTTTTTTTTTTTTTTGTAAAAAAAAATATGTGACATATTAAGTATAATCATTGATTATAGAATCTATTCTATAATCAATGGTATAATGAGACACGCAGAACACGTTTTCCGTCTGAAAATATAAGAAAATAGGAATGAACGATGAACACAAATCAATGAATATAAATAAGTGAGTTAGCCAGAAAATTGAGAAGAAAAAATTAAGCAATAATGATAGCGAACGACTTTTTGGTGAAAAGGTTTGCACTAAACGTTAGTGCGCGCAAAAAAAAAATTGTTTACCGACCATTAAATATCTGTACATATATCTACTAGTTGAAATTAACACTGTGATTAACTATATAATACGGTAGATATGTAATATACTATAAAGTACTATACGAGTTTATTATGCACACAATACATTTAATGTATTATAATAAACACCCGCAGTCACGCGGTGTAATATTATACTCGATAATATAAATGTATATAATAATATTATGGTAGCAGTGTAACGATTAATGAAATATCACACAATGATTCTGTATATTGGCTATTGTTTCGACATGTTATTATTTTGTTAAACAAACGGTTAAAATATAATAACAATTAAATTGAAAACACGAGTAGTTAATGTTTGTGACGTGATGTTCTAATATATTTTAGTATTTTACTTTGTTTTTGTTGGCATTTAATTTAATGGCTACACATAAGATTCTGAATGGAACTCGCAGTAAGAAATTAAATTGTAGACAGTAAATATCCAAAGAGAAAAAAATATCACGAGAGATTTTATCACATTCGTTGACAAAGTTTAAATTGTCAAAAGTGTAGACATTTTTATGTTATGCACGCACAGCTCGTTAATTGTATTATGCTATAATTTTGTGTCGAATTAATTATGAAGTTTCTCATATTATACTATAGTGATTTTTAAAATAAAAAACATAATTATATAGATATTGATTATAAAGATATTTTTTATTCTCAACCAGTATAACTTTATTGTCTGTATTACCAAAAAATGGGTATGCAATTAAATGTGTATGAAACTTGTAACCTGTGTTAAATAAAAATTGAATTAAACCAAGTTTTCTTAACAAGACATATAATAGAATGAAATTCAATACAAATTTTCAAGAGTAATTTAACCTTAATGTTTGTTTGCATTCATATATAGTATAATATTTTAGAACGATTGTCGTTATTCTTAAAAATGATTGGGAAATTCAAAGAATGACTTCTTCTAGACTTCTTAGAGCTACACTTTATGGGTTTCAGCGCGATGGAAATCCATGGTACTCACTTACTCTTATCAATGTATATAAGACTTCATATAAGCAATTATGACGTATATCAACTAGGAGGACTATGGCTTCAAGTTACATTTTTAATACATATTTAGTTATATTAGCTCTTTCTAAACTATTTTCCGCGGAACCCTGCTGTGAATACCATGAAAGACACGACAAAAATAATTCTATACATTTTAAATTATTTATTAACCAAAAATTTAGCCATAGACCGAGGTGCGCTTAGAAAGTGCTCAAGATATCCCTAGTTCACCGTGAGGAACAATTTGGGAACAACTGAGTTATACACAGTAAATTTAATATTAAAAATGTAAATAAGACAATAAATAATTAACCATGCAAACACAATTATGACAGTTAAACAGTATCGAAAGCCCTTGACTTCAATTGATTCATTAATTAAGCCACTTGCTTCCATATTGTTTGAAATAATAGAGCCGTTTATTAGTATACGTGAGAAAAAAAGTTTGGGTACACGCGTCATAGCAGTTAATTATTTTCTAACAAATGTTTATGTTCGCCAACATAAATTAACAATAAATTTTCCAGAAATAATAATACAATATCCTATATTATAAAAGTCATATATTATTAACGTACAGCTTTGATGTACATAAGTTTATGTCATGCGATTACAAAATTTAAAGATTTGATAAACAAATTTATTATAATATTATTTGTTTTTGGCGAGTAATAACCTGAAATGAGAAAGTATGATTAACGGCGATCTGTATAGGTAATTTATCGACATGGATGCACTATTGAATGTTTAAGTTTTATAAAAACCACTTAATTAAATCCTAGATTTACTCTAAAATTAAAAGATATATACTATACCTATAAGTGGATATAATACCTATATTGGTATAATAAGATATATACTAACTATACTATATACATTTAAATAATTAATTACTAAGTAAAAATATTATTTCAATTAACTGAATATATTCAGTGTACCAATGTAATTCATAATCACGATATAATAATATGAAAAAAAAAGCTTAGGTATACTTTATACTGCATTTTTTTATATAATAAATGGTTGTTAAGAAAAATACTAACATTTTTCTAGGAGTTTAGCTTAAAAATTTAATTTGATTAAATATGACGACTCCTATAGACCCTCCAAAAAAAAAAAAAACGATAACCATGCCAGGAAGTATAGTAAGAACGTATATAGTATAGTCATAGTGTATGTACTATATTTTACAAAAGAATCGCTTTTCATATAAAATAGTATAAACGGGAAATATATTGGATTTTTTTATGACCACGTGTTAGGTTAGGTATCGTGAAAAAATAAAATAAATTGCACATGCTCTCTAAAAATATTGTTTATAAATGATAACAAAATTATACGTATTCAATTGTATTCTTATAGGGAAACTTTAAATTTAAAATTTATAATAAAAACATTATACTGATTCACAAACATTGATTATATCAATTAATAATAATAAATTATATTATAATATATTGATTATATTATATTAATCAATTTCCTTTATTGACTATTTGAAAATTGCGTATTAAACAAATAACAAAAATATAATTATCATTATATTCAAATCCATAAACATAAAAATGAAGAAAAACTTAAAAAACATACAAACATCATTCGCTCTATTTTTATATACATCCATAACAAATCACAATATCGAAAATAATCGAATTCTATAAAAATATATACATTATGCATTATATTCATAAAAAATGTTTATTGCTCGTTAAAATATTTGTGTAGAAGTAAAAAACGTATAAAATACAAACGATTTACACATGGTTTTCAATGTAGCAATATATAATACAGACACAATCATACCACTACTGTGATAGCTGATTCGCGACCTTTTATGAACATTCAATTTAGGTTTTTAGTACATTGCTGTAAAATTATACATCTAAATAATAAAAATCGTATTTCCCCAAGCGAAAATTTTCAATTTATCGAATACGATTGAAACAAAAATGTTAATTTAAAAAAATAATAATAAAAACAAGAGATTACTTGGTTAAGAATACCTATAACAAATATTACAGGTATATTTTCACCTCATAGGTAATAAGGTGAAAAATATTGTCACTTGAAAATAATAAAAATCGTTTTACTAAAAGTTTGACCAAATTGAAATGTTTAAATATGCAGCAAATAATGTATAATTACGCTCAAGTATCTAGATTATCTACTATAATAAGTTAATATTTCACATCAATAATTATTTGTTAAGGGTATCAAATCAGCATTTCATTTTTTTTATTAAATAAAAGTAGATTATATAAAAGATAGGCAAAAGGCATAACTAATAAAATTTTTATGTCTAAACTTAATATCATCATCTTTGACCATTTTCTTTCAAAACATGAAACGTGACAACAAAGTACAAGTATAATTAAGTACAACTTTCAAATGCGTTAAAAAATAAAAAATTGTGTTAAAAAATATTAATAACTACATTTACAGAATTTAATGCATAAAAATGCATGGCTATTAGAATGGTATCATAATATATTCATAATCGAAAATTGTACGGTAATACGCAAAAAGATACATGACACCTACATAAACAATAAATATGTTCAAAAATGTGATAGGTACTGGTGGTTCAACTAAATGTGATTAATCTGCATAATTGAAAGAAAAATGAACCTATTGAAAAAAACGGTCGATTTCCATTTATAAAGGAATGATGAAAGGTTTTCATTAGTTGTTTAATTTTTGCGAAGAAAAATATCCGTCAAATTTAAGTTTCAAAAAAATAACGAATAACATGATTACAAAGTAAGTTCATATTATGATAATATAGCATTAGTAAGATAAAGGAATACAATTTTTGTTATTATTTAAATAACTGAATTAACAAAATTAAATATTATTAGGTAAAACGAATAATTGATTAGATCAAATTTACATTAAACAAAAACTAAAAAAAGAAACTTCAAAAAAAGAATTGAATTTAAAAAAAAATAAATATTAAAGGTGTACATAGTTTCAACGAGATGAGTTAATAAAACAAAAATTCTCATAAATATAAATGAAATGAAAACGATGTAAAAAAATCATAAATAAAATTGTTGTAAAAATTTAAAAAAAGTAATTTTAAATAATAGGTATTGGAAAATGGTAACTCATTATAAATTTTAGAAGAAAACTAAATCTAGTTAATAGTGAGGGGAGTAAAAAGTAAATTTTCTAAATATTATTTTCTCTGCAAATATAATTTCAGAATCACATATTTCGTAAATGTGACCTAAAATTAAATTTAATAGAAAAAGCATCAACAACTGTCAAGTAATAACGTTGCCTATACCAGAAAAATAAAATTGACATTTTGTATGTTTTTCTACGTTAAAATTTCTTCAGTATCATTTCTTTACAAAATTATGAAAATTAAAACGTCAAAAGTTAAAAATTCATGAAAATATTGTAATTTATGTGGTTTTAAGAAAAAAATGGATTTCTTTGGATATTTGTGTTAAATTTTTAGAAAATAGAATATATGTTTGTTCTATATATAAAACCAATATGCCCTTCATACTTCTAATCATTTTGCAGAAGTATAAGACAAACAACAGTGTCAAAAAGACCAAAAATCAAATTTTATAGAAAAAAGCATCAACAAGTTATAACGTTGCCTATACCAGAAAAATAAAATTGACATTTTGTATGTTTTTCTACGTTAATATTTTTTTAGTATCATTTCTATACAAGATTATAAAAATTTAAACGTCAAAAGTTAAAAATTCATGATGATATTGTGCGTTATGTGGTTTTAAGAAAAAAATGGATATCTGTGGATGTTTATGTGAAATTTTTAGAAAATAGAATATATGTTTTTTCTATATATAAAAACGATGTGACCTTCATACTTCTAAACATTTTGCAGAAGTATCATGAACAAACAACACTGTCCAAAAGACCAAAAATCAAATTTTATAG
>VUJU01000546.1:14819-98323 GCA_009835225.1 Aphis craccivora
AAATTTTATAGAAAAAAGCATCAACAAGTTATAACGTTGCCTACACCAGAAAAATAAAATTGACATTTTGTATGTTTTTCAACGTTAAAATTTTTTCAGCATCATTTATTTACAAGATTATGAAAATTAAAACGTCAAAAGTTAAAAATTCATGAAGATATTTTAATTTATGTGGTTTTAAGAAAAAAATGGATTTCTATGGATATTTGTGTTAAATTTTAAGAAAATAGAATATACGTTTTTTCTATATATAAAAACGATGTGACCTTCATACTTCTAAACATTTTGCAGAAGTATCATGAACAAACAACACTGTCCAAAAGACCAAAAATCAAATTTTATAGAAAAAAGCATCAACAAGTTATAACGTTGCCTACACCAGAAAAATAAAATTGACATTTTGTATGTTTTTCAACGTTAAAATTTTTTCAGCATCATTTCTATACAAGATTATGAAAATTTAAACGTCAAAAGTTAAAAATTCATGATGATATTGTGCGTTATGTGGTTTTAAGAAAAAAATGGATTTCTATGGATATTTGTGTTAAATATTTATAAAATAGAATATATTCTTGTTCTATACGTTAGACCGATGTGCCCTTCATACTTCTAAACATTTTGCAGAAGTATCATAAACAAACAACACTGTCCAAAAGACCAAAAATCAAATTTTATAGAAAAAAGCATCAACAATAGTTATAACGTTGCCTATACCAGAAAAATAAAATTGACATTTAGTATGTTATTCTTCGTTAATTTTTTTTCAGCATCATTTCTTTACAAGATTATGAAAATTAAAACGTCAAAAGTTAAAAATTCATGATGATATTGTGCGTAATGTGGTTTTAAGAAAAAAAATGGATTTCTATGAATATTTGTGTTAAATTTTAAGAAAATAGAATATATGTTTTTTCTATATATAAAAACGATGTGACCTTCATACTTCTAAACATTTTGCAGAAGTATCATGAACAAACAACACTGTCCAAAGGACTAAAAATCAAACTTTATAGAAAAAAGCATCAACAAGTTATAACGTTGCCTATACCAGAAAAATAAAATTGACATTTTGTATGTTTTTCAACGTTAAAATTTTTTCAGCATCATTTCTTTACAAGATTATGAAAATTTAAACGTCAAAAGTTGAAAATTCATGAAGATATTGTAATTAATGTTGTTTTAAGAAAAAAAATGGATTTCTTTGGATATTTGTGTTAAATTTTAAGAAAATAGAATATATGTTTTTTCTATATATAAAAACGATGTGCCCTTCATACTTCTAATCATTTTGTAGAAGTATCATGAACAATTAACACTGTCAAAAAGACTTAAAATCAAATTTAAAAAAACTGTTTTAGCGTAAAATATCCTTTTTTTTTTTGTCATTTTAGAGCGGAGCGATGAATGTATTGATTTTACAATGTTCTGTGTTTTTTTTTTTTGTGTCTGTTTACACGAGAAAGTGTCGAAATAATGCTTCAATTTCAATCTATGGGGGCGGTTTTTTGTAGCAAAATGAATCTAGTTGATGCATTGTTGGGGAGGTTAGGTTAGGTTTTTTTTTAATTTCCCATTTTTCCAATAGTTTTCAAAAGCGCCGTGAAAAACCAAAAAAAAAATTAAGGAAAAACGGGAATTTTTACGCAAAACAAGTTTTCGATCAAATCGATTTTTTTATATGGTTGTAATTTAAAAACTAATCACTGTAAATTCTTGAAATTTTCACCAAATATTTATGTCAGTGTTATCTTTATACAGTTAAATTTTCAAAAAATGTTGAGTTATTTTTAGACCACAAAAATTTTCGATTTTTTTGAGAAATTTTTTTTTCGATGTGTCGATAAAAAAACTTTGGATGACCAAAAAGTTTTGAAAATTTAATCCAAGGTTCCTTATCAGTTTTTTTAATGCAGTTAAAAAAGATTAATAATCGCTAGTCACAATTTTTTTTATATAAGCGTTTATAGTTAAAATTTTTACGAAAACAAGAAAATTTGCAAGTAATTTTGAAGTTGAAAAATCATAAAATTTTTTGTGTTTATAACTACGGATTAAAATAACTACACTATGTTTTCCATAAGTTTTCTTCGAGTATCTATAGAGAAAACTCGAATCATCATTATAGGAAAAATTTTAAGCGCGTTTGAATTTTAAACTTTTACGAAATAGCGTAACGATAACGATTTATCCTCAAATAATTTTAAATATTTGTTATTTTTTAAAAAGTATAAGCTATAGATACTTGAAAATTTTACCAGTTATTAAGATTAGCGTTTTTTTTACGTGATTTAATTTTCAAAATATTTTGACTTTTTTTGAGCTATTTATAGACCACTGAAATTTTCAATTTTTCTGAAAAATTATTTTTGAACTGTTGATAAAATATTTTTAGCCCTATCAAAATACTTGAAAATTTAATACAAATTTCCTCATAAGTTATTCTTATAGTGATTAAAAAATTATAAGAATACATATACTCAATTTTATTTTATTAGCATTTGAAGTTCAAATATTGACAAAAATTCCTCAAAATCATGAATATTTGCAATTTATTTTGTAGGTATAATTCATAAAAATTTTTGTTTAAGTAGCTAAGAGTTGAAAATTGAATACAAGATTTTTCGTAAGTTTATCTTACAATAATTATAAAATTACTTAAATTTTGACGTATTCAGGCCATTAAAACATAATCCACCTTTTTCACCAACCACTGAAAATTATTTCCTATGCTGACAGATCATCTCCGTTCGTATTTTATTAATCGCTTTTCGTATACAATGATAATTATCATTGGATTCAAATTTAACCCTCCTATAATATAATGTAAGCAGAGCGGTACCCACTTACCCACTTTTTTTTTCTCATTTTATCGTTTTTCGTTTTTTTTGTGATAACTGTTGTAAAATGTTTTCTTTTGTCCTTTTTAATGTACCAAGGATATTCACTTTACCATTGGATACTATCTTTGAAATTTGAGCATTATTTAGACTAGTTTTGCTGTGCATAGACGCAAAAATAAAAACAGACACATGATTGTAAAGTAATTACATTCATCACTTTGTTCATAATTTTAAATAGGTAAGTCACTTGCCTTTTTTTGAATAACTCTATTAGTAGGTACCGTATTTAAGTTTTTGCTTCCCTGGGTTCACATTTTTTTTATGCCCTCTTTTTCTCACTTGTTTTCCATTGACAATTTTTTTTACCTGTTATCTTACAACGTATGTGAATCTACCTTGTTCCCTTGAATTTTAATTATATTAATTAGTTGGTAGTCTCAGTATTAAACATTATAATGAAATAATTTAAGAGAATTAAAATGTATTAAGTTATGGTCTTCTCTGTTTATGAAATAGTGAAACATTATAAAAATGTTTTAAAAATAAAACTTCCATTTAAATTTACTGTCACCCAAAAAGTGCTTTCTTAGAAAATTTGCCTCTTTATTCCTCCTTATATAAGCCACTATTTCTTACTACAGTGATGACTACTAACTTCCTCTTCATTTTATAGTTCGTTCTTTACTCTCACGGTTATTTTCAAATGATGTTGATAAAATTTAGTTGTATTATATCCTTGTTAATAAAATTATATTTGTGTGTTCGAGAGAACAAAAAATTTAATATATAAGACATAAGAAGAATCTACTGTAATGTAATCAGTACAATATTTTTATCTAGCAACCGTAATTATAAATGTAAAATAAATAACTTTAATAGCTTTATAAAAATACATATGAAATATACTTAATGATATATGCTGACAGACGCTCTCCGCTCAGAATCGTTTTTCGTTTACAATGATACATTATCGAATTCAAATTGAATAGACTTATGACTATGACTCACTTATCACATATTTTATAGCAGAATGGTAACCACTCTCGTAGCTTTTAAATTTTTATCTTAATAATAATAGTTATACTATTATATTAGATAACAATGGTCAATGATAATATAACATAATATATTTGTAAAATAATTAAACTTTAAAAAATATTAATTTTTTTTTTTATATATTATTCAAAATGTTTTATGAGATTCGCACTAGTAAATTCAACATTTTTAAGTCCAAAAAAGAAATCTAATTTTTAATGTGTAAGATTATACAGCTATTAGCAATTCGATAATTTAATTATTATTAGGTTAGTAAAGTTATTAGATGTATAATGTATTATAAATCATAATAAATTGTTCACTTGGTGTAGAACGGTTAGTAGCAGAAATTAAATAAAGACACCACGGTTACCGTTTGTTCGTGAATACAATATCGTTACACAATCAAAGATGAATAAATTAGTTAAAAGTAAAACTGTGTTTGCTATCATCATCACCACCTACAAAACGTTCATATCGCGTTTTAGACTTATAATAATTAAATTGTATAGACTCGGACTGTTCTCCGGTGCGGTGGTAGATGAACACTAAATTTCTATAGTCCACCACGGGAGATTCACTGGTTTCGGTGGATATTATTACAAAAGCAGCAATTATAATAATAATATAATTTAATAAACAACGAGTAATATCTATTTTTAAAATGTTTCGGTAAGTTACTCCCTGGAGATTCGATCACCTACCCAACGTAAAGTGCGATCGTAATAATGCACTATATTATATAAGTACCCATACAGTTATATTTTGTTTTATACTTGTATATTATATGTATATAACATAGACTTACATAGAAATCATATACAATTATGAGGCACAATACACCACTGCTGTTAAGACTAACGAGACTGAAAAATTAATTATACATATATATATATTTATACACCATGCTCCAATTTACTGGCAAAAACAATTATTTTAATCCCTAGACTTAAACGCCGGGAAAGCGGTTTTAATTAAAATTCCACGTGCGGAGATCGCTGAGGCTGCACAGCAAGGACACAGTCGCAAAACTACTAATGGTGGGCGGGCGTAACTGGAAAAAAAAAGTTATCACGCTGGTTTGAATTATTGTCCACCAGTCTCGAAGGGATTTTTTTTTTATCTTACAACTTTTTCAACCCACACTACTGCAATTTGTTTCACCGTCTTCATTCCACGCAAATTAATTAAGTACGACTATACCTACAACAGTTAACTATGTATACAGATAGGCAACTCCTCCGGCTTGAGAGTGGAAGGTTCCGACTAGCAGATCACTCGCATGATCTGCAGACTGACATAGCGAATAATGTGTGTTGTCACTGGTGAATAGCCCAAAAAAAGATACTTTTAGAATACATAAAAAAAAATGTGAATATAATTATATACCTATTGTATTTTAGTTATATTTTGTACATTTACTTTGCTGACAAACTAGAACGTCCCATAATACATATAATAATAACTATGATCTTTATTAGCAACACACGAAAAATTTTTTTTTAAATAATAGTATAGATAAAACATGATAGTATGATAGAAATAATTGTTATTAAAAAAAAGTTTTGGACACATGTAGCTATAGCAAATTTGAGTTTTATAGAACTAATTTTATATTTTATGACTCTAATGTTAAAGTGAATGTGAATCGATTTAATAACAAACTTAAAGTAAATAAATTGGTTTTTGTAATTAAACTTATTATCTGCTTCAGTGATTTAATGAACGTTTTTATTGTAATATTTTACATACGTTCTCATAAAATTTAAAATACACAGATGATGTTCTTACAAGTTTATGTTTTATATAATAATATGTCAATTCACTCTTATAATATAAATCTAGTACAATGTTTTAAATAAATTAAGCATGTGCGTTTTTATAGTGTTATACAAGTTATTGCTCATTTATATATTGTTTGAAAAATAATGTATTAATTTTGTATACCATCACTATATACAACGAAATAACTGTAAAATATCACGTCTTTAATTTATAATATAATTATTGGAAGATTTTCCTATACGTTGCAGGTAATGATATTATGAAATTCACTTAGAAAATTTATGAATATTTCCTGCAGTTTTCCAGTGGATAGGTTTACTATAGTACTATAATATTATACCGATTAAATTGACTTTAAAAGCTTATCATAAGAACCAGAAAATAAACTTTTAACTAGTTTTCAGACTAACGATATTGGCATTTATATCAAATCTCCTGTTTAAATTAATTTCCCATTAATTAAAAATTATGGTAATGTATTCTGTAATATTAAAAACAAAAACCACTTATGTTTTTACTTCGTATAATTTTATTTTATACCTTATAAAATATTATTATATGCCTATAAAATAATAACATTTTACCTATAACGTTTTTAATCTGCGTTATTTACAACAATGTGGCGTTGAGATCCAACAATATTATAAAATAGTAGATAAAATAAACTGATAAAAACCACGAATAAAAATTAAATCTTATCTATTAAATTTATCACTATATCATACTTCACTATGTTTAGTCTTTTATGTTGTCTTATTGTTTTTTTCGTACATATTAATATAATATTATATTATGTATTTAATTATTATAACACTTAAATGGATTCGTTATTAATTCTAAATGAAATATTATAGAACTAAATGAGCACAACTAGTACCTATATATATACATATATAATATACAGTTTAAACGTGAGCTGACGTACTACACCACTGTTATCATATTATTATAATGATGATAAATAATAATATATTGTTAATGAGATGAAAAATCCCATTAAAACTCTATAACAAAAATTTATTGGAAACTCACATTTTCTAAGTTTGATCGACTTATTTTAAATCTCAAGGCTACAGACTACAGATAATAGTTGTGCAGTGGTAAATAACAGTGAAAATCACTTATATACACGATCGTGCTTTATGTTTACTGTTAGAGTCGAAGAATTTTTAAATACGCTAAAATATATTATTAATATTATTAATAATACAAGTCTTAGTCCTAAGAGGATAAGAAACAAATACAACTTGACAAATTAATTAGAATTTTCCATAATAAAATATTATACAACAATATAAAACTTTAATTCATTATATTATGACATAGTGATCATATTCATAATATTATGTGACACGCGTAATGATTTAGGGGTTTTTCACGAGTCATACATAAGAAAGAGTTCATAATTAAATTATTAAAAATATTTAAGGTATTATATGCAACAACTATATGTTATTACTGTATTAGGTACTATGCATAATAATTATTTTTATTTTGTTGACGACAAACAGATTTTTCTCAATTCTTATAATTTATTTTGTCTGTAGTATATAATAATTATGGCAAAACATTACAACAAAATATGTATCGTTGATCGCTTGAATTTACAAACAACTTTGCACAGACACAACATGTCTCCTCGAAATAGTAGTTTTAATGATGACATAATAAACGCGTAATTTACAGTAACGCGCTAAATAAATATACAATTCGAAATTCTTACAAAATCCAATTTACAAGCTGGTATCGCTCAAGTGTACATACCTTGGTAGGTACATATTTTGTTTACGTGGAAGAATTCACGTATTATGGTTTATTATTATTTCTGAATACCGACGTGATCATATATTGTTATATACATTTGAATTTACAATAAGTACGCGTCGTTGAACTTAATATGTTAAAATATTAATGCACTATAATAATTACATCGTATCGAACTTTACAGTAACAATATATTATTACTGAATTTAATAAATAGATTTTACATGGCTTTGATATCATAATAATGCTGCGTAATATTGCGTTATAAACGAGATAAAACCGTCTACAAATAAATCGTGTTTCGTACATATTATAGACAATGCACCGTCGCGGTCGCGTCGTATGATAAGTATTTGCTGGAAGACCGATGTGCCACCACCACTGTAGGACGACTACCGCCGGTAAACGCTATTCATTTAATATTATAAATACGTATTATTTAATATTTTATCATTGATATTACTCAATGATTAACAACATCGAGTGAGTTTACTATGCTTTTGAGATGTACTTATAATAATGCGTTCTGGTTATGTATCCCATGGCTGTCTGTTTGTCTATCTGTCAGCGAGTTTATTTATCTGCAGTCTGTAGTCTGTACCCGTTCGGCCGCACAAAGCACTATGTCAAAAACAATAAAGGACAAAATATTATAATTAATGCAATCATCTGTGTACATCGTCTAGCACCGCAGTTACCATCATTTACGGCGTTTCCCACAAAGCATATACTTTTTTTTACAATTATTTGTTATAATATGACGATTCAATTTCAATTTAATGATATAATATTAAATAAATAATCAAAAAAATATAATTCGTAAACATATTTTTTTAATCCTAACACCTAATAAGTATAATTATTAACGATAGGTAATGATCTATTTATCATATTTATCATAGTTAATATTGTGCTTTATATTTTCTAATTATTTAAAATAAAACTTCGAATTATTTTATTTTGTTCGTCGAAAAATACGTCATTTGTTCCAAAGTCCAAAGTAATATATATTATATTTATTAGACGTCCCAATAATATGAAGGTTGTTCAGTTTGTCACCAATTATTTTGGAACCGAAATAGATATCAGAAGCATCAACAAATTGTATGCTCATTAAAATAAATGAGTAAACCGCGAAATAGGTACAATATAAAGTCAAAACACGTCAAAAACAAATGCTATGATATTTCTTATACATATATAACTAAAAAAAAAATCTAAAAATATATATATCGTCGAATATATTATTTTCAATTATATCAAACTTTGGTTTTATTTTTAGTTTTAGTTTTTGAATTCGCATCTTCGTGAGTATTTCAAACGATAAATGATCGTCATCTGTGGAAATAGCGATTTTACAATATTATATACTCCGTAGTCCAAATGCGATAAGGCACTTTTGAGTTATGCATAAACTTTTAACATTATTAATAGACTCAAACCTGTTATGATTTATAGATTTAAAACATAGGATGTACATAATATACCTTTTCAGTTGATCAATAAAGAATACAAATGTCAACTAAGACATTAGACAACATAAAAACTACCAACGAAAATCCTTTTAATATTCAACGCAATACCATTATGCAGGTATAATCTCTTGGGAACTGGATGTGTGATCTTGTTATTTTAAATTAGGAACTGGCAGTATGTTTGTATTTCACGCACATGACAATATGCTGGGAGTGTGGATGATAATATTACGCCAATGGTTTGCTTCTCAAACAAGTTTAAGCTTTAAACATTTAAAATAATATTTAGTATTTTCTTAATGTAATATAGTATAAGTAATATGACTAATGGATTCTTTTTTACCGCACGTGATAAAAATATTATACATTATTACAAAATTGTAAAACTCTGTTTTCGATTCATATTATTATTTAAAATATATTATGTTTGTACCTAATGAGGTGGTTTAGTTAAAAACTAAAAATCTAAAGATAATTATAATAAAAATGTAGTTTAATGAACACTTCGAGTTGCATAAAAACATTTATTTTAAAATCACAATAGTTAACTGGTAAATTATTGTAATCAGTTAATATAATACTGGCTGTACAAATATTATATTACAGTTAACATAGTTTTTTATTAATGTATATGTGATAACTGAAATACCGAACAAACAATATATAGCTATATAGCTACAAGCGTAATGAAATTTAAAGAAAAACATAATATAGTCTAAAAATATCTAAAAAAAATCGTATCTATAATTTATAAATAATAAAATAAATGTGAACACAAATATGGATATTATCGCATATGACATATTATTATGACATTACAATTATGATACTATACATGTATTCAAACAATAAATGTATTATAAGTATTATTTACTTTTCTTAAAAACGCTTACATGATAATGTGTCAATTGAAATTCGAACTTTGGGAAGCCAACTAAAAAGGGTAGGTACCTACTTCTTTTTTTTATTAAACCACCCGCGATCGTCAAGCGACATTTAAAATAGTATAATATATAATATATAGTATATACAATTGCATGTTTATTTTTGTAGTCCATATAGTGCACGCAGATATTGAACACTAACTACTTCACAGTGAATAAAATTCGATATCTAAATTCATTGAAAATACAATAAAATATAATTTACATTTTAAATTTTATGTTTTTGACCAGTAAAAAAACTCGGTAATCTAAACGAACAAAAACCTATACTCAAACTCAATACAATTTTTTAATAAATACACATATACTCTTGAAATATATTGCATTTAAAAAATGTATATTAGAAAAACGATAACGATTTATCCTCAAACGATTTTAAATATTTGTCATTATTCAAAAAGTATAAGTCGTAAATACTTGAAAATATTTTACCAGTTATTAAGATAGGCGTTTTCTTTACGTGATTTAATTTTCAAAAAATTTGACTTTTTTTGAGCTATTTATAGACAACTGAAATTTTAAATTTTTCTAAATATTTTTTTTTGAAGTGTCGATAAAATATTTTTAGCCCTATCAAAATACTTGAAAATTTAATACAAAGTTTTTCATAAGTTATTCTTATAGTTATATTATTTTGTAGGTACCTACCTATAATTCATAAAAATGTTTGTATAAGTAGCTAAGAGTTGAAAATTCAATACGAGATTTTCCATAAGTTTAGCTTATAATAATTATAAAAGAACTTAAATTCTGGTATATTCAGGCAATTAAAACATAAACCACCTTTTTCACCAACCATTCGAAATTATATTCTAGGCTGACAAATCATCTCCGTTCAGAATCGTTTTTCGTATACAATGATACTTATCATTGGATTCAAATTTAACACTTCTTTAATATATAATAATGATCCATATACCTAATGTACAGCAGAGCCGTACCCAATTACCCGCTTTTTTGTTGTTGTGTGAGTGTGTTTGATATAGCTATTGCGTATTAGTAAAGTAGGTAATTATTTATTTTACTATTAGTAATTACAAATTAATAGCCGAGTACGGTGAGTTGAATAATTTTTTACTGAAAATATTGCATTTAAAAATAATATCATTGTGTGTAAAAAGTACAACAACATACATTAAAGTTGTATGTTTACACAAATATTTTTAAACAATAATATCGTCATTGATAGTTTAAATATATAATTTTGTTAACATTTAAACTTGAAATAAATATATATATATAAATAATTGCTTATATCTTATAAGAAACTTTAAATCAAATTTTTAAATAGTATAGATATTTGTAATATTGTAGGTACATTTTATACATTGTTATATTTTACAAAACAATTTTAAAACCATTATGATTTTACCAAATTTTAAATTTTTAACTTCAAATACTTAACAATAAATTGTAACTATGTATTTTAAATATATTTATAAGAACAACATAAGAGGACGCTACTCTGATCCATTTTCACCCGTAAAAACTTGTCCACAGAAAACAAACAAAACGGCATCAAAAGGTAGTTTTAGAGTAAAAATACATATTATGAAATTTTCAGAGAACAATATATAGGAAGGAATGTCATGGGTGTTTTTTTGAAACGTTAATTTATTAAAAAGTTAGAGTTATTTTAGAAATGTAAAATAAAAGGTTTTTGTTCCTTTAATTACGAGCTATGTATTTAGATTAATACAAAACTCCAATGAGGTTTCCTACAAAATATTGTTCACTATAAATTGTATAATAGGTATTTTTACTCTAAAATCCGTTTTTGATTGGATGTTTTACGTAAGCATATTTACGAATGGAGCAATGAATATATTTATTATACAATTATGTGTGTGCGTGTGTATTTTTTTTATATGTATACTTGTTTTCTATAGTAGAAAACAAGCTTTAATCTTCAACTTTGAAGATGGATTTACAAAATCATAATTCATTAAAAAATAACTGTAGATACTTGAATTTTTCATAAAATGCATAAATTACTCGACACTCACTATATCTACCGAAAAGTGGTTACTTAATTGCCTACTTTTTTATGTAAATATGAATAAATGTGTTAAATTTTTATACATTTAAAAAACAAATTTCATGAGGGGATCTGATCCCCATAATCCATCCCATTATATATTTCAATATTTGTATATTTGCTCTGTTTAAAATTGAATACCTACATAAAATATTATTATAAAATCAAATATATGACTAAATAAGCACATAAATATACAATTAAACTGATAAAAGGAACTTTATACAGGACTATAAGTGTAGGAAGGTGTATATTTATTATTTTATATTCTTCAATGTATTTTCATGATTGCAATTATAGTGTGTTAGATAAGTCCAAAAACAGAGATAAATACATTTACGAGAGCATTAATGTCTGCAAAATATCATAAACTTAGCAGAAAAAATCTCATTAATAAAATGACACTATACAACGTAAATCTAACTTAACCTGCAATGCAGTCCATAAAATAATTTCACGATATTATATTATAATTTTATGAACATAGAGTTACTACTAGTATTAAATAAACTTTATAATGTTATAAGTATATAAATATGCCATAGGTAGTATTGTAGTAAACAATCATAATTGCATAGTTAAAAATAAAAAATAGAAAACTATTGTCCCTCAGCATAAAAATATACGGTACTTACATATATAAAATTATCAACTAAAAAGCGATAAAGTGCTACGATAGAAATCGGGAAAAAATATTTTCCAAAATAGATAATCAATATACATTCGTAAATAAAAAATAAAGTTATTAATACGTTTTTTCAGATATTTCAATTACAAGCTAGTAGGTTGTTATTCACGTTGTACCTACTATGAAGTACATGCTGTTTTTGAAACTGCAGTTATAAGCGAGTTAAAAATAAAATAAGAAAAATACGTGATATAAATTGTTTTAATTAAAAAATATTGTTGGTTTAAATTTTTGATAGATAAAAATTTAAAAACAAATATGGGCACAATTATTATGGAAACTAAATAAGTGAAATATCACTATATTATTCATGTATGGGATGGACTATGGAGTTTACCATATTAGTGGGTGACAGGCGAACCTGAATATTATGTCGCGATGTTACCGTTTATAATAATATACGCAATATAGCTGTGTTTTCTAAATTTAATGATCCCGCAGGACCTCAGAACCCAGAGGTAACCGCCAACACTACCTCGCGGTATGTTGATGGGTATTGGGTACACATAAATTACACGCACAGATCCACAGTAAAATGATACAAATAGCGCATGCGCGGCCCTCTGTGAGAGATGGCACATAACTTATTATTGTCTACTTAACCGCTGCCAGATTTTTAGAGAAAAAAGATTTTTTTTTTTTTAAACATAATGAAATAGTATAGGTGTTTGGGGGTTTCTTGCACACCTATTGTATGTTTAGAAGAGTATCAATTTGCGGTCTCCACAAAAAAGTAATGCCAAAATCTGAAACTCGCTTTCTACCCTTGCCTCAAAAACAATGTATACTATTACAGGGCTTATACGTTATAAAAATTGTGTATCATACGAATAGTAAATTATTTATAAACATTTAAAATTAAGATGAGCTAAGTAGTTAACCAACATTTTACGGTGTAACTACAACTATGCACTATATATGGCACTATTCCAGTCATAATAAACTTTAAATACTTATATTCTCGTTAAAAATTTGATTTATATATGTATATAAAAACAACAACAACAAAATTATGCTTCAGAATATGAAATTAAAAATGAATAGTGTCATTCAAAAAAAATAAAAAACAATAAAATATTATAGAAAAAAAATAAGTTTATTTTAAAAATTTTGTTTTTGCATAAAATAAAATATTCTAAAGCATATAAATCCAGACAGCCGGATATCATTTATAAATAATATAACCTATCAAATTAAATTTTTCCAAAAATTATTATATTTAAATTCTAAATTTACATTGAAAATATATTTAATAGGATTTAATTGAATCAAAAGCAATTGGTAAATATTAACACCACAAATAATAATATCATGTAGTCAAATTTCACGCCTTGAAAAGATATAGACATTTTAAATGTGACGTTAATGATCTAAAAATTAAAAAAATAATGTACATAACTATAATAGGTAAGCATCAACGAAAACTCACTGACATAATAACTATTTTATTATAAAATATAGTATACCAAATTAGATAAACCTAAATCATTTATCTACATTATATTAAACATATTTAAAAGATATTGAAGAAAATTTAAAATTATTTGTATAGTGAATTATTATATTATGTCATACAGTAAAATCAATACAACAGTCTAAGAAAATAGTACAAACAAAATATTTTATTAAAACATATTACGTCACCGAATAAGAAATAAAACTTAAAGAAGTATCTAATATTATTTTTGTATATTGATAATAACATGATCATGTTAACATCGAAATGGATATTTTTGAACACGTAGGTGTTTTTGATACTTATGAAACAGTTTTGTACCCATTTCGTAAATCAAAACATAAATATCTTGATTATAAAAATCACGAGACTAAAACTCGGGTAATAAAAATCCAACTTATAATAATTGTAATATTAGATTTACATGTCAGCTGAAAGGTTATAATAAAGTTATCCAATAATGCTATATTAAACATAAAAGTTGTAAATTATAATTCTTATACAACACGCCAAGTCATTCAAAATTCGATAATACAAAAAATAAAAAAATAAATTCCTTCCATTAAAATTATATTCATGTTAAATATTTAATATTTTTTAAATTTCTATGAGTAAAACTTATGTAGTTATGTGGGATTTTGTAATAGAATTTTAAGCTTTTTTCTCCAAGTGAAAACATTTTTATCAACATAGTAGGAATGTACGAGTACACAGAAAAGCAATTTAAAAATTCAAAAAGTTCAAGTAGGTACTTATATATTTAATATTTGTTACCTATCTTAAAATTAGTTTAAATATTTTAAAAATTAATAGTTTATAAAAAGTTACTCAGTTTTTAAATTATTTTTTGTTAATTATAATAAAATATCACTTTTTAATATTAAATAATCGTTTTTTGAGAAAACGTTATCTTACGATTGAGTTTCGTCATTTGTCCACCTAATAAATTTTAAATTCTACTGGGTTGAACTTGAACTAGAGGTGTTTTGAGTGACAGCTAAGCTTCATTCACTTAATTAGCACCAGCGTATATACCTGTGATGTATGATATCAGATTAGGACATTTTCCCTAGTCTAATATTTACATCGGCACATTTAAAAATTATAAAAAGTCTTATTTTTAATGACCAAGACCATTATTGTGAATATTATTATAATATTGATATATTAAAATGTATTATAGAAATCAGTTTTCTGATATGCCATGATTGCAATTTGCAAGTTTATCAATTATCTCATCATAAAACATCGTATTTGTTTGACACAATACTAATTATACTAATTTGATACATTTGAATTTTTTTTTATTTTTTATACAACATCAGACAGAGTAATCGAATAAAAGTGATTGTCACATAGGTGCACGGAATCAAATTGCTAATCTTTTCCGACAAAACAACCGCGAAATATTAATACACAATATAATGATTAATGACTTAACACCAAGAAAACTCTACACGGTGCATCACTATTTTGTGAGAATTATACCGGCAAGACATTTTAAAAGCACGGGGACTTTGAATTACCATTTCGCGTTTTCATAAATAACGAGTTAATATAAAATATTTTAATCTTATAGCCCGCGGTCGATCATCAAAATAATATCGCATGCCATTGTACAATATGTTCACGTATACCTATATAATATTATATAATTTTATTATATCAAAACCGATCGCGACGCGAGTTCGATTCGAACGGCGATTACGAAGCACAATCTGTCTCCCCGCAATGGAAATAAAATATTATTATTGGATTATACTCTCGTCGACCATCGGCCGAAATTACACCCCAATTCGGCTTCACACAACGGGTAGGTATATATTATTATTTCGTATAATAATATCGTCGTCGTCGTCGTCGTCGTTATTAACGTTGTTGCGCTGCGGTATAACGACCGTCATCGGTGGTGCTCGCTTTACCGCGACCACCGTACGCATATTATGGTCCCCGCCAGCCAAGTATCCCGCAGCCTCCCGCGGTCCGGGAGAACGGCTCTACACGACAACAACAACGGCACAACAGGTAACTCAATTACCACCCCGGCACCAACAGGTACGCCTAGCCAACGGACGAATATTATATAATATTATGTCTATATTTATAATATCGCAGTGTTTTAAATTGTTGTACTAACTATAATAATAATGACAACAATACACACTACAACGCGCAATGTGTACACGGTCTGCAGCCGCGCGCCGAACCGGTAGCGACGAACGACAACAATAATTTATGTAATAACGACGCATATATACACCAGCTGTATAATATAATATAACGTAATCGTGATAACATAATAACGTTATTATCGAGCGTATCGTGACGACGGGACGCCGCCCGAGGAACGCGCGTCAAAGTTTCACCGTCCGCCTACGACGCGCGCGACACCGACCAAATACATCAGCTACCCCCCCCCCCGCCGCCCCGTGGTTAGGTCTAACACGCGGTGTAAACCGCCGTCACCGCGTTTTCCGCGACGGCCTCAGAAAGCGCCGTTCGTCGGGTTTCGTCATGTAGCGCGTCTTCGCTATACCTGCTCGTCTCGACCTGCCTACGCGCGTCGTATACGTCGTCGTCGCTGTCCGCCACACCCCCCCCGCCCCGTGTAGCGTTTTTCCCGCCCTTCTGCGCCCATAAACGCCGCCGCCGCCGTTGGTCATCGGCGTGTCTCGCGCGCCGAACACGGCCGACACGCGCGCGTACCGCACGCGCGCTCTCTCACCTGCGCCGCGGCGGGCACGAGCGCGTTTTTCGCCGGCTGGCACACCGCGTACGCACACCGCACAGGATAGGCCCCGACCGCGAGCGCAGACGGACCGACACTCATAATAAATACCGTACAGCGAGTCCGCATCGGCACTCATCGCGACGACACTATAGCGACCGGGCCGAACAACAGCACAGATCTGCACGGGCGAACAGGCGAGACGGCCACGTAATCTAACAGTATTTTTAGTATTACAACACACAACTGTACGCCGCAATACCATCGCGCCCCCCCCGCATAATTATATATATATATATAATACAGGTATACGCGCGCGACCGCTGTGATGAATAATAAAACATAACAAACAATATTATTATCAAGTCAACAAACACTAAACTTATAACTGTTTGATTATAGATTGTCGGTAATACATTCGCCGTCGTCGCATATTATATATTGTTATAATATTAGCACCGACGTCGCCATTTCGCGCGGACCGCATCACCGACAGACGCCGCGCGACGACAGCAATATCATGATGGCACACTTGACGTTGGTCGCCGGCTTGGTTTTCGGCTTTGTCGCCGCGTCCACCGCCGCCGGCATCACCGGTAAGACTATTACGATGTTATGATATTAAATCATGTAATATTTCGCTTTTAAAACAACCGCGTGCGCCGGAGACGATGGATTATCCGTTTGTCGTACATCCGTCATAAAACGCCTAATAAGTAGATTTTGTGTACGAATCGTTCTGTCGTCGACGAACGAGTCGAAATACGAAAACAGCACGCTGCGATATCGTTAAAATTTTTTTTTTTTTTTTTCAACATATTTTGTGAAATCTATTAGGCGCACGTTGAAACATTACAATAGCATATGCACTGAACGTTTGCTTAACTTTAGGAGTAGCTATGCTAATGCTATATAGTATTATTATTCCCCCCCAAACCAATGATAAGTACATTTTTTCTGCGTTTTTATTTTGTTATTTTCAACCGAGTAAAAATCGATCGTTTACGAGTAATTTAACAGTTGGATTTTATAATATTCTATACGCGATATAAAAATAATAATTTATTTGCGTATTCAGTTATAAGTGTTTTTGATGATACTGCATAATATTATAATATTTACACAGATTTAAAATTAAGTTCAAAAACTATCCTAAAAAAACGCATACTATATTCTATAGTGTTTATATTTAACAGATATATTATATTACTTGTAAATCTATTTGACGGTTAACTTTGCTCTGATGAAATAAATAATATATAAGCACTGTCTTCAATTATTGTTAGCGCGATATATAGCTTTATAGGGTTCAATTATCCTTATTGCTTTATATTTATTATTATTATTTTATTTTTTTTTTTTTTAATCGTATATGAAGTGTTAACACTTACGATACTTTTTACTACTATTTCTTATTTTTCAATAAAAATTATCAGTTTCAGTGGTATTGAGAAAATATTTTATGATTATTTGAATACGATTATTTTAGAATAGATATATTATAATTATCATAATACACGCGTTCAAATTATTTCACATAAAATATTTTTAATTAATTAAAAATATGTATATGAAACTATATTAATTAATTATTAATGAGTAGTTTTATTTAGTGATGTATAACGTATTATGCATATATTAATACATAATATGTACTATGATATATATATTAGTATACAAATAAATGTCCATGTTATATCAATATAGCAATCAATTAGTTACCCGAAACCGTTGACTAATTATAATAATAAAATTAATGTATCAGACAACAAAAGTAATTCGCACGTTATTATAAATACGGTATTATAGCTAGTAGCTTCATAATTTACAAATTATTATACTATCACAAATAACAGACTTTATTCATATTAGAATAATCTTACTACCTACTTCGTTATTAGTAACTTTAAAGTAGTGAGTTTTAACAGATTTTCAAATTTATGAATTTATGATGTTTCTAATTGATAATCAGACATTTCGTGTATAACATATTATTTGATATTATTTTTAATGTGATTTACTTCATTACTTGTAGAATTAGATTAGGAATATTATTTTTATTTTTGTTTGTATTCTTTTAGTAAGTATTTTTATATTTTAGTATTATACATACCTATTCATAACTTGTTTGAACATCAAAACATCGTACGAAAGTGAGAGATAATGTATAATATTGTTACTTTTAAGTTTGATAATAGATCAATTTATATTAAAAATAAAAATAAATATACAGTATTGGTTATACTAAAAGCAAATGTGATATGTTGTGCGTTTGCAAGACGGAGACAACATACATGTGTTTGTGGCATCCTTTTAAGTTTTAATAATCAAAAGCTCTTACTGAACCAATTGACTGTATTCGACATTTTCGATATATCTAGTTAAAATAAATTCTATAATATCAATGTAAACTGAACATAAGCAAACATCGACAAATTGCAATGAAAATTAACCACCTCATATCAAATTATAAATGTGATGATTTGTTCTTGTTTAAAATAAATTGAACTTAATTAATAATTTTTGTAAAATATGAATAATTACATCAAATGTTCCTTGTATAGAATACAAAAAATATTATCACGATTTATAGGTCTTTTTCCAATACCATAACTTAGCCCATTTATTGAACCTAAATGTTAGATTGAAATAGTTAATTATCTAGGTACTAATATTTGTCAAAGAGGTGCAGTTACTTATACAACGATAAGTAATGTCAGATGTATAAAATAATATACTATTAAATTATAATTCTTATCTTGATTATATGGTAGATATGATTGTAGATAAATTATAGAAATACATACCTATATTTTCAAAAATCATTATTTGATTAAATATCTAATTACATACAAATTTGAACTTAAAATGTCTAAAAAAAGTTATGCTTAGGTACATTATATTTTCTAGTTACAATATTAACTACTTATGATATATTTTGCATTAAACTCGGAATCTTTAGTTATACAATTTGAATATTTTAAAAATTTTTAACTACAAAATTATTATCAATTTTATCCAAAAATTCATCACATGTTTCTTTAATATTTTTTAAATGGCTATAAAAACATTTTATGAGATATCTTGTATTAAATTTTCAAGTTTTTTTTTACTAATTGACATTTTCGACATAAGCGTTATATTGTCTATCTATACAAAAAAAAAAATAAATAAATGTTTAAATGTCTATAAAATATAAATAACATAGAAAGTTTAACTATTTAGAAAATAATATAATGTGTATAAAAAAATAAAATAAATATTCCAAGTTAGGAATAATTAATTCCCAAAATATCAAATAGATTCAATTTTTTACAAAAGCCACCCTTGTAAAATTGAAAACCTAAAGGGCTTTACGGCTTTACTACCTTGAAAAAATGTCTATTCGCAAAAAAAAAAAAATACGTCATTGTAAAATCAATGCAATAGCAATCAAGAAAATCACTCCGTCAGAACTCTAATACATTGTTACATTCTCAATTTAGTTTAACAATATCTACTTAACGTATAATATATAATATATTAGTATGTATATTTAATTAAACAAAAGTTTGAATATAATTCTCAATGATTTGACAAGTGTAACACGATCAAGTCATTAAGAACATTTACATTATAAATTTATAATATTACTTTCATTCGCGATCAAATGTTAGATACTCTTGAAAATATCCACGTCGATATATCAAAAGTTGGCATATAAATAGATTATAAAACAATACATAGATCGTTTTAAGTTGTTATGAAAAAGTATAGTTATTATTTTTTTTATATATAAAAAGGAATGAACTTTTCGAAAAAATACATTTAAAGCTTAAAATATCCTTTAAGTGAAAATTATTTTTTCATGAACAATAACATTTTAATATAAAGTGTCATCGACAGTATAATGGTTGTTCTTTTAATGCCACTTAACGACAAAACATACGATTTTCAAAATCAATTAATATATTATCATATATACTATAGCTAGTAATATTATAATGTTGTTTGTCCGGTTATTCACGTATTCCCTTTATTTTGATATTTTTACTTCGCACCGGGCGCTATAACATTATCTATCAATTATCAATATACTTATTCTGATACGAAAATATTCATTTAAATGTCTTCCGATTGAGGTACATAATTTATTTAGATTTTAAATTTTAAAACGACCAATTGTGAGTTTTCAAAATATATTATAATTGAATGCATAATTAATTGCTAAGAATTTTTTTATACAAAAAAGTATATATATAACACAAAGTTGTGAAATTATATCGTTTGTAGTTTCAAACCAAGAAGTGGAAGATAATATTATAGCTTATGGATTTTCCGACTACCGATTAGTGTTTTTAATATATTTATTTATCTTAGAATCTAGACAAATACATTTTTTTATTTTTTATTTAAGAAGTCTTTAAGTTAATATGAATAGAATTTTTTTTTAAAACCTAAAGGTTAAATATGTTTTCTATGTAATCTGATAAAAATGTATTAAATACAAATCATATGAAAAAATTATAATTGGACCTACTTAAGTCAAGCTCAAGGGCGTAGTTAAGGGGGGTTTGAGGGGTTCAAACCCCCCCCCATTGAAAACTAAATTTACACTAGATAAAATTAATCAAAAATATAAATTTTCCTAACTATCTCACGATTCCTACTTTAAACCCCTCACATAGGAAATTTATACCTACGCCCCTGGTCAAGCTTAAAAACTTTAACAGTTTCTACTAGTTAATTAATTATGGTGACATATTTTAGAATAATTTAATGAGATTTAGCTTTCTCGCACTAACATTTATTAATGTATGCAGAACATAGACATTTCATATATAGGTAATAAGTTTTCAATATTTCAAACATCACGTATTCATGTTATAATAACTTAATTATATAAGTATCTATTATAAATATTAAGCCTGTTAAGTTGATTTCAAATATGGTGTTTTGACTTTTGACTTTATATATTGATTCAAATTAAATTTATAAATATTTTTTTTGATCTAAACTAGGTACATTATAATAAACAGGATGATTTTATAAAGTTACTATGCTCTGTTCTTAATTATTTAATAATAGTAATAATACAATCATTCAATTTCAAGTTTTTGGAATTTTCAATTTAACTATTAACTAAGTACTTTAAGAGCATAGTTACTATTTAGAATAATATATTATATTGAAAGTTCATATGAGCATATTAAAATAACTTAGATCACGTTTGTTTCACATCTAAAATATTAATAGGTACCGGATTATATGAAAAACTGATTAATTTATTGATAAACTGCTAAAATATAATAAAATTGACTTATAAAATAATTTATTAAATATAAAGAAATATTTTATGAGTTCCGACATAATATGAAACATTTTACAAAACAACATTCTCATCTATCGATCAGACTATTATTGTACCCAATATTATTTTTCGTTCTATTGAAAAACAAAGAAACATGTCGACAAACTATATAGTATTATATAAAGATGGACAATAAGTGGATACAAAAAAATTCTATTGACAAAATATAATAATATGCAGGTAAATATGAAATAATAAAAATATTATATGATTGCCCTTATATAATAAAATCATTAACTGAGGCTAGCTGGAAAAAAAATAACTGATTGTATTGTCATTTAAAGGTAAAATAACTTCAACTATAAAGCACAATTTAAACATTTTTTAATTACGTTTGCGAGTAAAAAGTAAAAATCCTGGTTTTTTCACCACGTTTAAATGTAAATTAGTATATTATGGTTAATTTCGTCATTTCGCTATTAAAACCAAATCAAAACGTGCAAAATATATGTATATATATATATATTATTGTAATTATTATATAATATTTACCTATCCATTGCAGTGATAGCTCTGATGTTTAATTTTTTAGTAAATTTGCATTTAACGCATACCTGAACGTCGTGTAGTCGACCATTTTTACGTTACTCGGGGAAACATGTTAACTCGACCGAAATTCGCATTTCAATAATTGCAATATTTATATTATTATAAATAATATAATCAAAATATTTTAAAACGCGTGGTCCTTTGTTCGGCTTTATAATCAATGCAGATACCCACATTCGATTATTAACGCACAATTAAGTACAAACGCATACACGACTATACACCCAGCAATCGGACTTGGACTTGAAATTTCCACTATGTCATTTTGAAATACTGAAATTCCTTGGAGCTTATTGTCGCCCTCTATTGTATAATTCTAAAATCAAACAAAAGATTATGACTACTTAATCTTACACACGAGTAGGTACAGAATAATACAGTACAAAACATACACATAGTAATTTCTCATTTTTTCTCCAAAACTACTGAAATCCCACTATATTTTTTAAAAGTTAATGCAATTTAATACAATGGTAAGATAAACTATAATCATAACTATTGATTTAATAGTTTGCAATAGGTAATAAAATTAAAGGTTGATGTATTATTTATACTTAATCAAAATAATGTAAATTTGACAATTAAAAAAAGTAGTTGGTAAAATTGATAATACTCTATATTATAATATGATAATATTACATAATATAATTCAAAGTATTATTAAATCTCAATTAACTCATATTCTATTGATAAATTAAATTAATTATATTAAATAAAATAACCGAATATCTAATACGTTTATTATGAATATTTTTTTTCAAATTTAAATTAAATTTAAAGTTAAATTAAATTAAGTTGATCAATAAAATTAATATTTATAGTATACTAGCTTATCATCGTATTAGTAAGTTTTTATTACACCATATTTTATTGAATTTGTTTTAATTTATTTATTTTACCTACTTATAAATACTCATATAATAACTATCTTAAAACTATTTTAACAGTAAAGAAAACTCAATAAAACACAATCCAAAAGTTCCAAGCAAGTTAAACATAAATTATTCAATTACTCATCGTTGGAAATTCTAAAATAACTTCAATACCTACCTACGTATAAATATTACAATCATAATATTCATTAATAGTTTCTTAATTATTTCGTCCAAGTAAGATCCCGAGTATTATAGTTGTAAATACTATCCAGTTTATTATTATTTTTTATGTACTGAAATGTACAACAATAATTGTCTATATTTTATAATAGTATGACGTACATAATATCTTATTTTAAATTATAAAACCATACATTTTTCAATAAACTTGTAGGTAGGTGCTATAAGTCAATTTTAAATATGTAATTAATTCTGAGAATTTACTAAGTATATTTGTATATGCTGACAAACAATTTTCTATATTAATAGTGGTTAAAATATGTTGTCAAGCGTTAAAAAAAACGTCATTTATTCAAATTCATAATATAATAATGTAAGTAAGTAGTATAGAATATAGGTACCTACACGTGCAGAAAAATTCTGAAAGTTTAAACAAGTGACGTGTTTAAATTTATCAAAGAAGGATGTTCTTTTATTCTGCATAAATAATGGTAATAATTGCATCAATATTAAAATGCATATTGCATATAATATTATTATAAAACATAAACTCAGCTCAATGAAAGTGGCTCAATGGTTAAGAGACCGTTAAGTTCTCCTACCTACATTATTATTGTCACTACTCTGTACTGTAGTATAAAACGTAGGAACCTACGTCTCGTGAGACACTCGATACAACTATTAAACACTGAAAAGCTTAAAGATAAAGAAAAAAAATATAAAGAAAATCATCTCCGGATTTATTTCATAAAAGCTTTCACTCATAAGTACTTAAATATTCATATAAACTAAAATTATACATTTTAATCGATATTACATACTAAATAAGTAAAATCTATTTAAGCAAATGTAGCATCACTTAGTTTTATTCATTTGCCTGTCATTTTAATATGATATTAATTTTGTATTAGTATTAAAAATCTCAAATTGTATCAACTAAACAATAAATACAAAAACTAACAGCTATAATTATAAACCATATGCCACCCTGAAACTGATAACAGTAAAATATATTAGATATATGTATTATAATAATTCATTGAGTTAGATACGTAGCTTATATCTATTTGATAATTTAATTAGAAATTAAATTTTTTATTATTTTTTTTTATTTTTAATTTAAAGAAAATGTATAGAACTATATTGCACTTTTTTAAAGTATTAAATGTTGATAGTTCTAATTTGTATAATGCCTAGGTAAAAATATATTAATATATTATCTATCAGTTAATAGATTAAAATTTGAAAAAGACAACAGTTCTG
The DNA here is from genome assembly GCA_009835225.1 of Aphis craccivora. Taxonomy (NCBI): domain Eukaryota; kingdom Metazoa; phylum Arthropoda; class Insecta; order Hemiptera; family Aphididae; genus Aphis; species Aphis craccivora. Next base: position 39,790 of record VUJU01000546.1, read on the forward strand.
ACAGAAAACTTAATTTATGCATTATAAGTTTTGACTTATTCAAAATATACCTTATTCATATACAATTTCAAAAATTTAGATAGCTATCTGATTTTTATTTAAAAAACTAGAGTTGAAATACTTGTACATTTCTTTCTAAGTTAGTTATAAGAAATACAATTATCTATTAACTGTTAATCATACACAAATATCAAAGTCGTCAATTGTGTTAACTCTTGTAAAATATTTATATATGTTTAAGCGTAAATAAAATATTTAATCTCATAAAATGATTTTTATGCTAATAAAATATAATAATGATGTTTAACAATAGTAAAATGCAAATACCTATATGATATACTGTTTACTATTTTATGCTGATTATGGAAATAAAATTATAAATAAGTTAAACTAATAATAAGTAATACGTTTTTTGACAATAGCAACATGATTGACAATGATGACAACCATACTATTCTCTTGTATATTACACTGCATTTTACAAAGATGGTTTACTACTGACATTTAGATGTGCACTTAGCTTACATAACAAAATAACGATAACGACTAACAAGATTACATAAAATGTAAATTACTTTGAAATATTCGAAACGTGTAAACGCCCTAGAATATTTAGCTTTCAACATCTCTATTGAACTTATCTAACTGGAAATTTTCGTTCAAATAAATTCTATAATGTTACTACTCATTATAGAATTTAAGTGAATTTTTAATTATTTCCTTAAACGTTTGATTCGTTATAGGTATATTAGTGATCTAAAATACGGATTAGAATTAACTATCACTCAACTATACTTATTATCAAATTACTTAATTACGAACTTTTAATTATTGAATCGAAATATATACAATGATTTATTTCAATGACAACTTTTACCCTAAAAATTTCTTATAAATTACCGTTGACGATAGGGTGCTTGTGTTTGTTACAGATGATAACGCCGAAGGTTTGTCAGCGGTGCCAGCTCCTTGGGAGGACAGTCGTTTGGACGAGAGGATCTACGCCGACACTCCAAATTATCTGACGTTTCAACTGAACAGCAAGAGATATTCCGTACCTTATCACCCGGTGGCCAGATTGAGGGCCAGTCAAACGGCCGGTGTAGTGTTGCCATACGCCATGATCGCTAATAGGAACTACGTAAACGACGATGCAAACCGATGTAATGATGATATAAGCAATAATCTTATTTAGTTTTATAATATAATAATATTATGTCATATTGGTCCCTACGATGTAAGTACAGTGCATGTTTCTACTTATACATGTAGGCACCTACAATCCCTAATAATCACCCTCGATCCCTCTGAATAAGCCTATGGAAGGAGCTGCTGATGTTTGTACGGTCAATTTATTGAAAAAAATCGCAGCAATCGAATGGCGTCTAATGTAAATATATTACTTACCTATACGTCTAGTACAGACTTAGGACGACAGTTAATAGAAATATTGAATAATATTATTATTATTATTAATCATATATATATATTACTAAAGAAAGGTTAAAAATATTCATTCATATATTAATAATTCAATATATTCATTGTATACATAAAAAATATTTTTTTTAAATGTCCAACGCTATATCATATAATTTTTTAAAACGCAATTTTTAATTAATTTATTACATACATTTCAAAATAATTTTCGATACCTAGATGATAATATCATGATATTCCTAAACAGATAATTGGGATGCCATTAATACCTATATTGGCTATATTGGAATAAAAAAAAACCATGACGTAATTTTTATGTCATTCGTAGTTTTTTCTTAAAATCCGACTGCTATATTTGGTACAAAGGAAGAGTAAGTGTGATGGTTTTCTATTTCCTTCTGTAATACAAAGTACCTTTAGCTTTATACCCATAGCCAACTGCCAGTGAATAATATGTGTAACGTACCTTCGGATTGACGTTTATTAAAAATTGAATGGTACAAGAATATCGTCGGTTCGGAGGTAATTATAAATCGTTTCACTGTACAGTACCACATATTATTATTATAAACGTTAACGGTGAAATGGAATTAGTTTGTTCAATTTTCACAGCTGAATATTTATTACAATTGAATCGCATAAATGAAAAATTTTTAAAAAAAACTTAGCTATTGGGAAAACAAGAATCACACGATTCAGGATACGGATCCTGAGAAAACCACGTATAAGAATATATCTATAGATAGTACATCCTTATAGCTTTTATACATGGTATACTATAAGCATATAAGGAAATTCGATAGCGGTAAACGTATTGGAATATGAACACCAACGCTTGAAACGTTTCTAAGGTTTTTAAATTTTTTAAAGGTAAAAATATTATCTAGGTCATCTCGAAGGCTTATTGATAGCAACATTTTAAAGTGAATTGCAAAATATTATATGCAAAATATTACAGCTTAAAAACGCTCATAACTCATTTTAAAATTATAATATTAATAAAGCCTATGTGATGCCTATATAATATTCTTGCCTTCAATTTTGATAATAGGTAAATTTACTCCAATATTAAGGCTATCAACATAAAATAGATCCTGCTAGACGCTTATTTACCGTATTATTGTATGTATGTATAGTAATACGTCACATATACGAGTGTGGAGTTATCTTTTGTGATAGTAAAACTGGATTCATAGATACACGTCCATTAGGTTTTCTCACGTCCTGTCCATAATTATATAGGTACTTTTAATTTTATTCATATCCACAAACTTATAAAATAAGTGAGGTATGGAGGTGTGACAAAATAAACGTCGATTTCAAATAACCAACGTATCCCAAAAATTATCGTTCACAAATAATAGTGTATAACGATAAATCACGCATAGCTTAGGCAACCAACAAACCACGCCATTTGTTCCTATGGACGCTCGCGATTGTATCCTAGTTTTCATATTTTCTACGCCGAACCAGACCTAGCTAATCAGATTTAATAGTTATTTTGATTTCATACATACAGCGCATTTTTTAAAATCAATTTTACCATACAATTTTACTAACTCGCGAGTGTGACACTGACAGTTGTTATGGTTCGGTAGAGTATGAAATGTGACCTATATTATAGCTGGAAGAAAATTTAAAAACATCTTATTTTAAATAATCTATTGGAATAAAAACACCCGTTGAAAAAAAATCATTTAAACAGTTATTCGCGTGTAATCAAATGTAAAACAGATATTAACTATAAATATACCATAACTTTATAAAATTCATAACTTTGATGTATAAGCCACCAGGAAATTAGTTGGTAATTGTAGGTACCTACCTAATATGCAGTATCCTAGTTGGAGTATATCTACTTATAACTCTTGTAATCTTGTCTTTGTAAAAAATAATTTTCGTTAATATTGCAGCCTGCTGATATAGGAAACTATTAAAATATGGAAAATATGGTTTTGTAAATAATATAATATGCTCGAGTTTTCACTCCTCGAATATCCGCTAAAGAATTTCATTACATTTATATATATGCATGGTAATTATTATAGTTTGATATTGATTTTGACAATTTGTAAAACAACTTTGGCAAGTTAGGTACATTAAGTATGCCCTATTATTATAGTTGCAGCCCATACAAAAACTGTATACTTGCAAAATCTTGCGAATTACCTCCTTAAAAAATTTTTTTTTTTGGTAATTTGAAGTGGTTAGTACTATGTTGGTGATCCAACTTGACAATGATTAACACTGCTCTCCATTCAAACTTCAATAATCGCTGAGCGGCAGCCAGTACTTCAGAGATATCGTGACCTATATACAAATATGATATTGTATTTAAAACTGTCTAAATTGTTAACGTCTCAACTCTCAATAACATTCGTAATTTGAAGACGATATTTTAACAAGAGGCTGATACAAACCATGCACTTTCAAATACCTAATTTAATATTAAAAATATATTTATTTTATTCGAATATAACATTGTATAATATTGTTATGACTCTATTACACTGGTATTATGTGTTATTCATACAGATAGTCTTAACAGTAAAATAATTTTATACTTAAGATTGGCATTTAACTCAATTAATTCAAGCCCTCAAACATAAACAAAATTCAAACATTCCTATTCAGATAATGCCATAAAATATCCAAATAACATATACTAGCTCCAAAATGATTAATGGTTGATGATTTTTTTAAAATATTGACGAAACTTTCAACAAACGCTTACAATTTTATCTATCCAACTATCAAAATTCTTCAATATTAATAGAGCCATTTGTATTTAGTATCTATGATGGTTTGTTTTAAACGTAAAGTAATCCAAATGGTCAAAATGGTATCGTGAATCGTGATCATTGAATAATCATAAAACAGAAAACTGATTTTGGGTATTTTAGCTCTATTAATAGATAATTAATTTATACAACTAACGGTGACATACGCATGTAAATTTCTATACATTAATTCGTTAAAGAGCTAGTCGAACTCAAGAGAGATAGCCGCGTGACGTCACAATATCACACAGTGCGGCGGCGGCGACCTATACTTTTATACAGGACGCGGACTAGGTTATTAATTTATATGTTCTATTAAAATCAACAAAAGTTAAAACAATTATCATAAGCCTGTGGGATTTGGTTTTTTTTTCGCTTCAAAAATCAATCACTCAATGGCCACCACCGCGCGTACACTTCAATCAATGGATGATTTATTGTTTCTTTGTTGAAGTTTTTGAATTACTTAATACAATTTCATCACTCGCACTTATTGCAATATAATAATTGTACATAGATTGTAACGAAAATATAAAAAAGGAATTCTCAACAAAAACGAAAAACTCTCAATCGTTCACTCTCCTCGTGTTGTAATCCACATTCTATAATGACACTACTTTTTGCACTATACCCGGGAAGGTCTCTCGAGACCGCACGAGATTCGTTACCGTTGATATGACATGCGTACGTATGTTCATCGTCCTACGCCAAGCAAACAGTTTTGTTTCCTTCTCCTAAATACCTACATATTGTACAATATTATTTATTAAACATGTAACGAGTAATGTTAATTTTATACGACGAAAGTGTAAAACATAACGTTGACCGACCGATAACAATAAAAAAATAAAGAGTTTTTATTTTGTATTTAACATTATTATACAATAATAGAAAATCCCGCACGTAGTGTTCATACTGCATACCTTATATACCTACCTAACAATCAAAATAATATGTTCGGAATATCATGAAAATATATTATTATTCATTTTGTGTGATCGTCGATACCCGGATTATGATATTAATTTTAAACACCATTCAGGTTATTCAATTCGAGTTATATTGTTTATAATAATATATAATTATCACAGAGTATAGTAGTATTTATACACTATAAGCCCAATCATTTATTTATGTATTGTAACCGCTCTTTTTATTATTCAAAATTAACCACCCAAAAAATGTTTTTCTGCGTGTTTTGAGTCCTAGTTAGAATAATCGAATAGTTAACGAAACACAAAATATAATATTCGTTAATTAAAAATTGGAAAATAAAATCATTCCATATAGGTGAGTAATAAATAATAAAATATTTGTGTAAATCAAATGAATATAATATTTTAACAAAAGTAAAAATTATAATTATTAGTTATATTAAAAATTACACAATACGAATTGGACATAAGCGATTTATGACTATTTTTATGTTGATACAATTCGATCGGATTTAAATAAATAGTCATATATAATTTATTAGTATCATATATGATTTGTACCAATATAAAAATATATAAATATGTGTGATTATAGCAATCATTTCAAGTCACAACCATAAAACTGAAACGTACCTACTAAAATTAAGCATATAGAAATATTTATAGTATGAATCAAATATATATTCGGACAATCGGACATACTGAACTGTTGTATATAATAAAATACAGTTAAATAACATTTTCATATTATAGTGTATAGTAAATCATTCTAAAATTTCCCTCATTATTATACACAATTATACATGAAATTAACTCTATTATCCAATTTTCTATCAGAAACCATATATAAATTTGAAAATCAAAATACTTTTACTGCTCCTAAAGGTAAAATCAAACACAATAATTATAATAACAAGAAAAATCCATACATCATTATTGATACATTGAATATTTTTATTTCTCTTGTAAATTATCTAAAAATATTTGATATGTGTATTTATTTTATTTAAATAGATTTTCACAAATTATACTTTAAAAAAAAAAGTAAGATAAAATAAGATACTTACTCTGTGTAAAATAAAAAGTAATTATAAATGAGTATGTGAAAGCTTTAATAATTATTTACTGAAATCATAAAAAAAACGTAATAAAATACAATAAAACAGAAAAAATGACTTGGAAAATGAAAAATATTAAAATATGCAACAAAAAAAAGAAGAATAAAAGTTTCAGTATTAAAATATTTTAAGTTTGTAACTTGTACTAGAATATCTATACGGCTACATAGATACTGTTGTCTGTTATTGCAATGAGACAAAACAAAATATTATTTTTCAACAAAATTGTATTAATTAACACGTACATATCGTACGTAATAGCAGGGACGTTCTCACGAGGGGATGAGGGTATCATAATCCCCCCCATGAACTTTTTTTTATGTATTTATACATTGTGTGTCTATTACTATCAACAAAACAAAATATAGTTAATCCCCTCACCCCCCCCCCTTTCATTGGGAAAAGCTGAGCGCGCCCCTGCGTAGTAGCATAATATTTTAATCGTATATATGTATCTTTGCAGTTGAACCTGTGTGGAAGCCGACCGCTGCCGAGCTATTGACTGTGCTAATGAATCGTCGGAAGAATACAGACACTGGAATGGACAACACAAATTTCATGCGATTCGGCATCAGTAAAAGAACGCGTTTCTATGATAATTAAAGAGCCTTCAGCGCGTGCGCTTCTTATTCCTGTAACGGCCATTGTCGGCTATTATTATTATCATTATTATTATTCCAAAATAGTTTTATTGTTTTGACATAACAGTTGAGCAGGAGAAAACAAAAATTATAAACAAAATGTCATAACTCATATTTTACGGTTTTGTTTTATTTTTTTAGTTATTTTATTGGTTTTAATAAAACAATTTTTTTTTCTAAACTTCTCATCACATATATTCGTATACAATATTGTAATAAAAACAATTTAAATACCTAAATTATATTATTATATTATAATAATGTCCTTACGTCTGTATACACACGTATACCACGTAGGTAGTTATAATATACCTATATATTATTAATTATTATATATATTATAGAGTAGACAATCGTATTATAGGTATATGATACAATATGTGGGCACTGTAGTGAACTAATAGTTTTTATTTTTATTTTTTAAGATTTCAAAAAAGCAAAATTTACAGTGTTTGAACAATCAATGTAACGAATCGCTCTTATGGTGTCTGAACACTCTGAACACAGTAAGCTTGTGATGGAAAAAACAACAATTAACTGACTGTTATTAATATTATTGTAAACATTACGTGCAATAAGTGACTAATACGTCTTCTGTTCATTAAATGTTTTTTTTTTTTAACACATTATTTATAGGTGCATAGAGGTATAAAAATAGATAGAAATAGAGAGATAGTGGGATAAGTTAGAGAAATATTTTATATATACCACATAGTACTACTGCTATACGTTGGCTACACATGGACGAATCGTTATTAAAAATATATATATACTGACGGTAAACGTATTGACAGCAGTCCTGTCAGTACAAAACGGAAATAAAAACTAAAGTATACCGTATACGCAATAATTGGTGATTGTTGAACCGGAAATATTTTTAGTCAGTCTCTGGCGACCCACCAATGCACAGCAGTGTTCTCATACCAAAGAAAACATTTGAGACTGCTGGTCTCCGATGAGACCGTCGCACGATTATCATTATATTATGTTATAATGTCACTACGTTATTTACAAAATAAACTACGCCGTAAGAACAAGTTTTTTTTTTTTTTAAACATATAAATAATATATTTAAGTATAATAAAAAAAATATATATATAATATTACGTATGTATATAATAATTAAGCGCGTATTTAACTTATTAATATATTATATATATATATATTATGTATGTATATACAATAGGTAATAGTTATCTGTATTAATACCGACAATGCGAAAGTAAATACGTAAAGAGGAACTTTCATTATTGTTTTACACGAATAGTAAACAAACTTAGTACACATATTATTATAAATATTATATCTTGAAATACTTTTTCAACGGTTGTAACAACAATAAATCCACATAATCCACTATCTCGATGTATGGTTTAAATGTAGGAAATAAACCATCGGGTTGTACAAAAAAAGAAAAAAAAATGTAATGTTGAAGATTCTTATATACAATCCACATAAAAATTTCATCAAGAAAATTTTCTAAGAATCCAATTAAAAATGAATTGTATTAAAAACAAAATCGTCAATTAACATAATTAGTATTTATAATGTAATAGTTATAAAAATAAAAAGACAGAGACATTAATTTTTAATTATTATTTAACAGTATTTTTCAAAAGATCTTAAATATATATCGATGATAAATCGTTTAACACGAATAATCATGAATTATAATTTGCTTATCACAGAAACGCTGATTGAACTCGGAGATTATTGATCGTCCTGACTTATATTATAATTTTGTTCGGAACCTACATGCGAACATCTAAGTTTCATATAGTACAAAAGAGAGTCACCATCCTATAATAATATTAACAAATAGTAATAAAAGATATAATAAAATTATCAATTACTTATGTAACAACTAACAATATAATGTGTATATATAAAAATAAAAGATGTGTACGATGTCATTAAAACGAATCCAATACACCTCCTGAGAGTTTACTTGCATACAGATTCACCACCTGAAATCATTAATATATTCAATTAGATTATAAATAGAGCAAACAAGTATACAAGGTGATTCAACTAGCATGCACACTATACCCATTTTTATTATTATTATTATTATTATTATTATTGATAATAATGAATTTGGTTTTTGGAATTTTAAAATTTTGAAATTTAAATAAAATTTTAAAATCTTTAGCGTAAAAATAAATATTTTTATGAATATATTGTCAAAGTTCAAAATTTAAATGTTTGTAAAAAATATTGTGACTATGGGTTTTCGATATTTTTTAATTGAGAAATAATCAATCAGGACTCATTGAAATCGTCTATCAATGCCGTTTGTATCATTTTTTTAATTTAAATGTACACCCTATGTTGACATATACCACGCATCTATATTGAAAGATATGATAATATTATAATATATATATATATATGTATTTTATTATGACATACAATTGTACAAAAATAATTTTTGAAGTATAGTATTATGTATTGAGTGTTAATGTTCCTTATAACTGTGATTGGATCAATAGTGAGTAAAAACTTGTTATAAATAATATCGTAAACGCTTCTGGCACAATATAATATTATTTAGAAGAAAATAATATTATGACTTGCAAAAAATAAAAAGTGGGTATTCAAGTAACTGGTCTCGGCTCATTCACCTCTGTGCGGGACAATGCAGTTGAGATGAGCCATCTGTATAAATTGAAAAATTACATTTAAAAATCAAGAATATACTTGAGTAAAAACGATTCTAGGTCTTTTTAAAGGAACTACACGAATATTTTAGAACACTAATGCTCCGTTCACAAACCGGTGTTAGAAAAGTGTTAGCTAAATAACGATAAAAACGTTTACGTAAAACTGAAATTAAAATAAATCCATTAGCCGAAATGTCTTTCGACACACACAAATACGTATACTAAAGAAAAATCGTTAGCGGAATTTAAAATATTTTTTGGGTGCGTCACTACACTACGTGTACCGCCGACGACTGACAGGACGTCCGAAAAACGAAATCCGGTCGTTGATATTATCGTTGCACACACAAACGCAAACATAGGTACTTATAAGTAATTTTTATTTTTTTCAAAATAAAAAAATTAATTTAACTATTGTTTTCATACTTGTCACCTAAAATTCTAAAATACCTCTTATTAGTCATCCATTTATATAACTATACGAGTACAAATACTGTGAGATAACCTGACGGCTGTAGATATCTATACGTTTGTTTTTGTTAAGGTAATATTATTGTAACGCCGTTTAAGGAACACGTTGGACGGTTATGTTATGAGAACCTGAAGCGGGGCACTGCGTCATAAACGTACAGAGTATAATATATTATTTTTATTGACATTATCATACCTTATATATGAGAGCGTACTGATCTCTGGTCTGCACCGCGCCGGCCCTGCATCGCCGGACCGCGTACACCGTTTTCGGGACGTCGACGGTCCGCGTCAGTTCAAAATCTCTGATGGCCATATCGCACGCGATAACCGTACCTGTCCGGCCGGTGCCGGGGCTGCAGTGCACCACGTGGGGCCCGCTGTTGGTCTTCATGTGCGACCTGGCCTCCATGACGAACGCCAACATCGCGGCCGGGTCGGACGGCACGCCCTGCACGGGCCAACCTCCGTACCAAAGGTGCGTCACGTCCCGCCAAAGGTTCGTCTCCAGGTTCTGGCCGATGCGCGAGAAAAAGAAAAATATTCAATTAAAATTACACCTGTCATGTCGCGCGTATAAAATATATTGTTAAGTGTCGACATTTTTTAGGTGTCGGATAGGTACTAGCTCGTTAGCAACTGCATAATATTATTAAAATATTCTGCATCTGCGTTCGCTAATTAATTATTAAAATACTATATTATATAATCTGAGTAAAACTCATGCAAGCCCGAATTAAGGAGGGGGGGGCTTAAGACCTTGAGATTTTTTTAGGTGCCTCTAATATTATACCAAACATTTATTGTATAATAATTAATAATTACTTATTAAATATTGAACATAAAATAGAATACCAAAATTTTCCATAGAAACATTAATTTTAAGAATAAAAATTTAACTCTAAAATTTATTTTCAAGCTATTAATAACTTCTTAATTTCTATCTTGGGATTTCATTTTATTACTTGTATGTCGCGTTGTATGAACAACTGATTAATCTAATGGTTCGATAAAATTTAATGGACCTATCGGGGGGCACTAAATCATGTTTAAGCGACCATTAGTTCACTATTGATTCGCTAAACGTTTAGTGATTTGTCATGTGACCCGGCAATAGTATTTTATTTTACAGTCAATAAATTTATAGACGATATATGATACAAAAATTTGTTATAACGAAAGCTTCATTGTATTATATAATATAATATTTAATTTTTTATGAAAATAAAAATACAATTATAGACATTTATTTTTATTTCATATTGGTGCTCTAAAAAACTTTTAGGCACCTCAAAAATCTTAATTTGAACTTATACATCATATAGATATAAGATATAAGAATAAAATAAAATAAAAAATTATATAGGTCTATATTATAATAAAAAGATAAAATACTCGCAGTTTTAAAAAGTTATGATGTGTATAATATATTATATATGTATATAAACTATAATTGCACATATTATGTATAGTTATTTGATAGAGTATACTATACATATTAAGTATGGTTCGTCACTTTAAGGGTAATAACTAATAAGAGAAAAAGCATAATATGCCTGAAAATTATTTAAAAGCCTTAGCCTTTCCTCTCATTATATCCAACCCATACATTGTGAAGTTTCGATATTCGATTAACATGAACTATGACTAGCTGTTATATACTCATATATTTATGACTTAGATTAGTACCTTTAACTGTAGACTGGATATTATAAACTTCTCTTTTACTTCTCGTTTCTTCAATGTTATTTGATAATCACCAAACAACCGGTGACAGTCCAAGACTTCGGAAGGTGGTATATAGTCCGCACATCTTTCCTACATAAATAAAAAGCAAATCTATATTATTAAAACATAATAATATACAATGAAAACAGTTAAAAAGCAAATTATATAAAATAAAATCGTTATATTTTTATATTCTTAACGATCATTAGTTATATTTTTTAACTATTACTATTATACTATTTTGTATAAGCTATAGTATTGATTAATTTATTTTGACATGGTTTTGTGTATAAATGAGGGTACATCATAAATTTACATTCGATGTCAACTGAAAAAATCGACAATAAAACGCTAATTATTTACATTATACAATCAACAAATAAATATAAATAAGGGCATAAACAGAATAATTATACATGCATACATACATAGGTACAATAAAGTATGTTATGAAAATACACAAAAAAAAAATAATAAAATAAACATATTTTTGAAACCGTTTCCATTAAATTTAAACTACCTATCCATTTGTCACAATTATATCGGCCTTAATTACTTTTAAGATATTTGACATATATGATGTAGCTATAATAATATATAGTTAAAATTAATTAGCTAATACATAGGAATAATGTAAAAGTTAAATTTATAAATACCAATCATTTTTGTAAGTATAAAATAATACAATCATAAAGATGTTAGTCAATGCATTTATAGATATAACAACATAGACTGATATAAATATTATACATAATATTGTGACTTTGAACATGAAAAAAAAAATCACGAAACATTAATTAAATATTGACATTTTGTTATAGAATTAAATATCCTTCCAAATAACCGTGATAACACATATGTCAAATTATTTTCTTTCTATAGTTTGATTTACTATACTTTAATTAACACAATACATATTTTTATTGCATAATTGTATAAAATATAATATAATTACAACATTTATTGCATTAAAACAATGCAACTGTTAACTAGAAAGAGACTTGTATCTACTTTATATTGTTGAATAATCACAGTTCACGGATAAAATTTAAAATATATATATGTATCTTTTCAAAACATAAAAAATGTGTTGCTAAGACAAATGAAAACGTTGCATAACTAATTATTTATTATTATAACAAACCCTGTTTGTTGCTTTTCTAACTATCTTTTTAGTAGTTAAACATTTTACCATACCTAGTGATTTTTAGTAGTCAAGTAGTTTTTTTTAATCCAATTAAACTAAAAATATAACTTTAATTGAATGCCATTATTAGCATTAAAAATATAAATAATGATTATTAATTTATACGAGCAGTATCCTACTTGTTTTCACACAGTACAATATAATAAATAATTAACTATTGAATACCTGGCTACTAATGTGAAGCCAGACCATGTTTTATTTCAAATGTGTACACTGTACAGTTAATAATTTCGTACATGATTCATTTTGTATTGACACTGTTTTTGATTAGGTATTACGTATAATAGGTATTATCTTAATTTATTGTCTATGAAGATACATCAACAAAAATCTGTCCTTTAAACTTATAGGAAATTAAGTACACGAGTACATCGTATAATTAAAAAATAATAGTTAGTAGGTATAATATAATATTTTTCATACTTCGAAATTGTGAATAAGAAAAAAACATGTATTTGTGATGACAACATAAATTGTAATGAGAAAGAGAGAGAGATGTTAGAAATTTATTTAACAAATAATTATTAGATTTGGTTCTATTTTTCAATCTCGATTTGTTTGATTTTGATGTTTAGTGACAGTCTGTAAGAATTGATATATAATCGTAAGTTCACAAGTATTTCAAAACAACTTGTCTGATGTGCGATTTTGAAAGGAATTTCTATGACTCAGTTAATATTCATACCATTCTAACTACTTAAATTATTTTTAGATAGTATATCATAATAGTATAAATCGAAACATTTTAATTGTATGGTTATAATCGCAGATGTAGTTTTTTTTTTTTTTTAATTTTATCGATAAAATTGCTTAGATGATAAAAAACCTGATCGTTCTAGTCGAATGAATACAAAAACTTATAATATTGCATAATATAATGAACTATTTTTTTTTCAGAAATGTATACAGTATTATTGTATATTTAATGTCTTACATAAATAGTAAAGCGTTATTATCTATACATTTTTATACATAAGAACAAAACAATTAAAATGTGTTCGAGAAATATTTAAATTGTATTAATGATTGTAGCTGTATATTTAGCTAAGTATTCTTACTGATAGTTGAGCTAATAACATCAGACTCTTATCATAACAAAGGATTATAATTTATTAAAACATTTGTTTATAATACACATTTTTACTTTTAAACATGTAGGTACGATGATTGATGAATATTAAACAATTTACCAAAAATCATTATTTTTATAATAAAACTTTGTCAAATAGTAGATAAGATATCAATTAGTTTTGTTTTATCTTATCATTAAAAATACGTTAATTATTTTATTATTTCAATTAAAATTGTAAATAATACACATCAATATAAATAAGATTCTACAAAATGTGTGTGACCAGAATTTAGTATGTGGCTAACTATATAAGTACATACATTTTTATTTATAGGTACCTGATATTTATGTTTTCATATAGATTTTATAAAATATGCTAAAATGTGCACTTATATTACAATATAACTTATAATATAAGTTATACTAGGTATACATTTTTGGTATTATTACTAATACAATGCATATTATTAACTTAATAAATAATTCAAACAAACGATCTGATAAAGAAATTCAGTTTTTATTTAAATTCGGCTAAACGGACTAAACGATTAAACTTACCACTCCTTTCTCAGTCAAGCTTGTGACCATAATGATGACTCTAGTATTTTGGTCCCAAATCATTTGCCAGAAGTCGGGTATGGTAGACTGCATTGGAGCTTGACAAGCGATGTAAAACTTTTCGGCACCCTTATAACCCTAAAACAGTGATCAATGTTCAGAGTGTATTTCAAATACGTTCACTGCAGCCATAGTATAAATACAAATTTTATCATACCTTGACATAATTGGCATTAATGTAATCCGAATTTAATCCAGAACCACGTGGATTTAACAGAACTCTCGTTTCTGGCATTGGTATGACATTGGCGTAACGATTCTTTGTTTCAGCACCAGGTGGCAACTCGTCTGGTTTCACTGTGATCACTGGTATGTTGGAGAATTCCTCGTCAATCGCCGGTCGGTCTTCCGAGAAGCTCACGAGCCCAGCAAAGTTTAATACGTGTGAACAAGCCGACTAAAATTTTAATAAATATAAGTATAGCAAAATCAAAATGTTAAATCAAACTTAAACAAGTACATCTTTCATAAAAATTGTAAAAATACTCCATCGTCTACTATCTCGTCTACTTGACCTACTGGCTCTGCTATCTCTTCTCGCCGGTACAGTCCGACCGTACTTTTGACGAAAACAACACCAATAGCACATATTTTATACATAAAATGATATCTTTAGGAGAATTCAAAATTACTGTTTAACGGTATTTCGTGTAGTCTATATGTTAATCCGGGCGTAACAAACGTTAAACTAAGATATTAAATTCAAACCAAAAATGTTGTTATAATATTATTTTTATGATTACGACAATTATTTTTTATAATATTTATAACACATTGACGAACGTTTTATCAATAGGCGACCTTTCTTTTTGACTAACACTCCGAGAAACAAACATGTCAAGGAACAAATCATACGGGAAGCGATAAAATAATTTGTGTGTTGAATGTAGTATTGTATGTATAGGATAACATCTACAATAAGTGGGAGAGAAAACCATTTTCAACGGCGCATCACCATATAGTGTAATTGGTTTCATTAGTTCTCGTGCACGTACGACGTATGTCTCAATTATTTCCAATGGATTAATAGAACGACGACGTGATGATAAGTGGATCAGTAGGCGAACCTTTTGGGCATGCATTATTCGGGTGACAATTTTTTATTCCAATGTTTGATAATAAATAAATCTATTATTGTTATTGTAATATTTATATGTATAAATAAAATCTATAATTTGATTGTTGGAAAACGAACACCATCTATCGTCGTCGCTTGTCACAAAAATGATAACTGTAATTGTTTACAAGTACCGATTGTAATATTATTATCATTAGTGGGTAAGTTTTTTTCGAGAAAATTAACTATGAAGGATATTATCGTATGTACTTTGTACTATTATATTCTTGTTAACAATTTATTTGGTCACATCTACCAATGTTGAATTTAGATATATTTTACGCAAATATACAGTTTTGAATTTCAAACCTACGGTAAATTATGTAGAAACTACAATGATTTAATAATTATATCCTTTATACTTAAAAATATAACTTACTTTTTATCGACTAGTAATACCTACATTGATACTAAAACTAGATTTTAACAAATTTAATTACTTTTGTTACTTACGTAACTAATTAGCTATCATACACTCTTGTTTTTATGTTTATTAAAATGCATTAATTTTTTTACATAGTCCATAAACAAAGCCAATTATCTGTCTCTTGACAAAATAAACATTTCTAAAACTTTAATCCTATTATGTAAATAGGAAAAAATCGATTTTATGGCAAATGAAAGTATATACCACTTAATTATGCTATTGTTGATTTAACATAATATTTAAACGAAATAATTTTGAATAAAGAAATATATAATTTATAATTAAGTTTGTTTTTAATGTATTTATAGCACGTATAATTGGTTTAATTATTTAATAAAAAATAAAAATAATATCTAAGTTTAAGTAAAAGAAATATAAATATCTTAATTTTTTTTTACATCATACAACACTTTATTATTTATGTTGTATTAAGTTTAAAACGTACAAATAAAATATGAAATCTTACATAACCTACAATAATTATTATTCAAAAATATAGAATGAATAAAGAGTTAATTTCATACAATTATTTTGTTATTATATCTTATAATATGGGGTTCCAATAATACTCGTATACTAGGTAGGTATTACTCGTACCTTGTACGTACATGAATTAGAATTAAAATTAAACAAAAATTTTAAAAAATTCAAATTTATGTATTTGAAATAAAAATTGCAGTATAAAAAGCAGCCTCGTTAAATATATAATTACAAAAATCATAATCTTGAAAATATTTCGATTAACCTAATTCACGTATAAATAAATTTAAACATTCTTTATCATTACCTATATGATAAAATTTTTAAATGTAAATATGATTTGGATTTTATACATAGTATTGAATTTCTAAATAAACTATGATTATACGGACTATAGATTTATTTATTTTAAAACGGTATCATAAACATGAATTTTATACCGTCACAAATGTGTAAATGAATATCGACTATTAATTCACCAATATAATTGATAGTGAAATTAGAATAAATGCCACAAATAATATTGTATTTATCCAATTAGGTATAGTATATAAATATTTAATAGGTACTATAATATTGTAATAAAAAAATACAATTACCTAGCAACGAATTTTTTTATACTTAAAACAGTCAAGTTCATATAGCTCAAAGTTGAAAGGGGATAAAAATTCACTTCAATATATTATGCATTATACTATTATTTGCGAAAGGTACGATAAAAAACGTTATGATAATTATACACGTTATAAAAAAAATCAAAAATATACAATGGTATTCTAAGGACATAAGTCCATATAGTTATAACTTATAGTAGAAAAATATTTTATTATTAATTTTTGGTCTTTGGTTATTAAATGGTAAAATATTTTAATTTGCCTACGACTTCAAATATATAAGAAGTATTCACGCCTTAGATAGATTCAATAAATTGACTAACGATTTTCAATGACAACATTGCTTGGTTTGTCGTATATCGTAATCTTAAAGTTCTCTGAGGCTCATCATTTTCGGAATCATATAATAATCAGTTTTTATACATCTATTTAGTATCTTTTTTATACAGTTGAGTAGATAAAACATAACATGTTTACAAAAATACCCAGATTTAAAAATATAATATATTTCGACTAGTTATGTATCAAAATTTTATACTCGAGTTAACAAGACATATAATAATACATTGAATGTTATGAGATTTTCTAGGGTAATAAAAAAAAAAAATCGAGTTATCGCGACTCGACTGCATGTAATAATTTTTAACTTTCAACAATAAATCCCTTATTGAAATGTTATGGTACCTATCTCAAAGTCTAGAAAAACAACAAAGTAAGTGAATTAACAATTAACAAAAAAATAATAAATACTCACAGCTTCGTCGAAGGCAGGATTTCCATATGACCGTTTTGACGCTCTCCGTGCGCCTTTTCTTCTAAAGCTATTGAACACCGATATATTATCCATACTATAGTCGTCCAATGAGACTGGAGTACACCTTTGGCCATAGTTGAATCGTTTTTGACGTTTGCGAACAATTATCTAAATTTTAATGACGTTTAAGTATAATACTAATGTAAAAACTTAACTACAAATAGGTATAATATGTATCAAATCTGTACTCACTAAAATCAATACAAGGATGGTACAAACACCTGCTACACATGATAAATATATTGCAGCTTTCACTCTTGGATTTTGAGTGTCATCCTTATCAATGTCAATTTCAAGAGCTCGTCTCATAAACTTGGCTCCTATTACCTGTAAATATTAGTAGGTACATAGGTATATTTAAATATGTATTCAATTATTATTATTAAAAACAACAGAATATTTTAACATTTAAGTATTCCAATAAAAATAGAAACAAACAAAACTCAATAAAATGTCATTATTATTTTAGATAAATATTATACGTATTACGTACATTTGATTTATAATCAAATCGATGATTGTCTAGCAAGCTAATAAACTCTTCGTTCATTAACGTGTTGTAATCGCCATTACTGTTTATCAAATAAAATTCAACTTCCACCGGACTTTTTTCGTCATTAGGGTTTAAACATTGTTTTTCGACGACGTTGAGGAATCTGATTTGATCTTTAGAATTAACACTAAGAAAATAAATTTTAAATTATAATATTTTTTAAAAAAAACATTTCAATTTATTTACCTTTCGGTTCCACTTTCAAATAATTTAATAATAGCATTCTTAAGTTCTTCTTTATTTTCACATACATCTGCCATTGTCGAATTAATCAATATGTTTAAGTATGATTGAATAATTGGTAAATTAGGTGCAAAAGTAGTAGAATCGATCACAGCTGGTTTTGGTCTTGAGGTAATCGAATTTGGCTTAATAGTTGTTGTAGTTTGTTTACTAGGTGACATACTGGTGGTAGGTCGTGTAGAGGATGGCATAGGTTTCGTAGTTGTAGTAGGAGTAGTTATTTCAATCACTATAGGTGGAGCAATAGATGTTGTTATTCTTTGTGTAGTTGTTGGTGTTTGAGTGGTTGTAGTTGTTATTACTATAGGTTTCATTGTAGTCGTAGTTGTTGTTGTTGTTGTTGGTCTCTGAGTGGTGGTAGTTGTTGTTGTAGGTTTTGGAGTCGTTGTAGTTGTTGTGGTTGTTGGTCTCAGAGTTGTTGTAGTTGTTGTTATTAGTTTTGAAGAAGCTGTTGCTGTTGTAGTAGTTGTTGATGTTGTTGTAGTTAACAAACTAGTAATTATAGGAACATCGTTTTCAGAAATATCAGATTCCGGAGTTGGTTCATTAACTGTCATAGAACCTTGAGAAGAAGATTCGAAAGTTTTTTGGCCATCATCTCCTGCATCATCGTGGCTGTCCGTTGAGTTCGATTCAAAATCAATAAAAGACGTATCAGGAGTGTTAGACCAAATAGGTGCTTGAGAAGTATTCGATATATCATTTGATGGTAGTTGAGATAATTCTGTTGATAAAATAAATATTATTAGTTTTAAGAACAACAATAATTAAGAGTATTAAGACAAAAAACTTACCCGATGAGGTTTTTTCTGGAACCACTGTTACAATTTCAGTTCCTACAGTGGAACTAGGTATTGGCTGCTCAGACGAAAACTTATGTGTAAAATCAATCATTTCTATTGAATCGTGATTATCTATAGATTCTGTTATTTTGGTATTTAACTTGGTTTTAATACTTTCTATATAATGTTCAGTAGTAGTCGAATGATTTTGGTTGTTTAAATCAATATCATGAGAAATCGAAAATTCTATATCTGAATTACTCGATTGGACTCCAGTCGTTGTCGGCATTTTATTATTATCGTGATACTCTGAATAATCAAATAAGAGTTCCGGTGCTTTACTAAATATTTCAGTAGAAGTCTGTACTACTGGTGAATTATGATCCCCTTCATTTTCAGTATTCAGTGTTGATCCGCTATTATTTAAAATATTTAATTGATCCATCATCAATGTTGTAAATTCGTCTTTAGTAACCTCTATTTTTGGAGTAATTTGTGACACAGGAATTTCAGACGGCGTAAAAACATTTTGTTTAGTTTCGGAATTATTGTTGTTTTCAAAAATTGATTTATAAGATGTTACTAACAATAAATTAGAATTTTGCGATTCCGTTTGCGCTGTAGACGACGATGGGCGTAATGTTTCGATCACTGTAGTTGCATTTTCAACATCAGGTTTTTGAGATCCATATATTTCGTACTTATTTTGATCAGTGTCACCGCCAAAACCATTCACTGAAGAATCATTTTTATTCAGTGCATGACCAAACATTGAAATTGTATGTAAGAAAGATTCCGTTGAAGTAATTTCTGGTGTTAACTGATTGACAGTACTTGATGCACTAGTTGAAACGTATGTTTCAGGTATTCCTGTAAATGTTTCGTTAGACTCCCCCGTCGCTAATGCACTGTTTGAAATAGAAGTTGAAGTTGTATTTAAATTGTCTTCATTTGTTTTTTGTAATCTAGTGGACCAAGTAATGAATGGTTTAATTTTAGTAACTGATTCTTGTACACTAGTTACATTAGAAGGTTTCTTAAATATTCTATTGGTGGTATTTGGTGCTTTTAACGAAGCCAAAGCCCATGCTGTTGCTGTTGGTGGAATTGGCTGTTGAGATGCTGTCCCTTTTGGAGTAATCACTTTAATTGGTCTCATTTTATTTAATTGCACATTAGGAGAGCCAACTTCAGTTGTATTATTATTAGCTATTATACTTTCAGGCTCCGTTACATCTGGTTCAAATGGTTTTGCTTTAATTGTAGAAGAAATTATTTTTTGTTTTAAATTTAAATTTGATCTAATTGTCGGTCTACGGGATGTTTCAGTTGAAGTCCCAAAATTTGGATGGTGGGTAGCAATTAACGGTGGTTTTTTAAACTTTGGCCTTTGCAGTTCAATTTCAGAATTATCCATTATTGTAGTAGTATCAATTAAATCATCTGCTATTGAAGTGGAAACAACATCATCTTTAATGGTTTGATCAATTGGTTTAACTCTAATAGGTTTTTTGTGGCGTGAAATTGTTGAAATTTCGGGAATTTCTGAAGTTCCTTGTTCATTTTGGAATCTCGTTTTACCTCTATTTGTCGTAACACCTTTCAATCCATCTAAACGTTGTCTAGTTTTTCTCTCTCCATTATCTATGGGATTTTTTTTCGCCAAACCCTCAAATGATGTGGTAAAATCATTATCATCACTATCAGTAATACCATCGGGCTCATCATATTTTGTAAAACTCGATGAAAACGAAGTTTTAATTTTATTAGTAGAGCTTCTCATAGTAGTTGGGCCTGTTTCATTGAATCTAACTGTAAAGATTTCCCGGTATTCTTCATTTTCTTTTAAAGGTTTAATTATAAATTTACGTTTTTCCATAAACTTCTCTGTGGTAGTAGCACTATTACTTAACTCATCTTCAATTTGCTCTTCCCGGATGGTAAGGGTAGGCTTTTGAGACGTCGTAACCTCAAAATTTTGTAATTTTGAAACTTCCGATAGTATGGAGTTCTTCGTTGCATTGTTGGTACCAATGCCATCTTGGCATAGGACTAAGGAAATGCACGCCCAAATCCAAACTAAAACATTACAAATTTATTTTAATTTTCTACTAGAGTATATGAGTTAAGAATAATTAGGAACCATTGTAATATATACCTAATTTATCTGTAACAAATAGTTATAAAACTTAAATAATACTATAAATATTACCTATCCACTCTGGATGAAACTTCATCTATATAGTTGAATTGTTAAAGTATCCAACAGGGGACATCGTTTGATACCGATAGTCATCTTTAACAAACTTTGTTGTTGGGATACATTCTTGTATCTGAAAATTAAAAGTAATTTATTAGATTTTTTTTTTATTTTAATACTACCTTGACAGCAAAGAACAACATAAAAAAATATATTTAAAAGTTTAATTTAATTTAGCATTAAAAACATGCAACACGCAAGTATTCAACTACCTACAAAAGAATAAGTAACAAAAAATGTTTCGTGAAAGTAATAATATTATAATATCTATAGTCCATACATATCTTTATTAATGAAATCACTTAATTTTCATACCATAATTAATAATGTATAATAACTGTATACATAATATATTTGTAAATTATTATAATTAAAAACATGTATTTCGTAAGCCTGCTGGACCTACGTCAAAACAACTCAACAGAATTTATTTCAACTAAATTTATAGGTACCTATATAGCTGATTTATATTTTAAAAAATATATACATATTTAACAACATAATATAATTAGTAAATATAAGACCTTGTGATAAAAAAAATAAATACATTTTGCTAAAAATTATTCACTTGTAATATATATCGGAAATAAAACAGTCCAAAATAATAATGAAAAACTGTTTCAATGCTATTCAATTGACCCTGGTTAACACATTAGTCAAACGTCCGCAATTCAAATCATACACCACATTGCCGGAAGCTAACACGCCTCCTTTTGTTAAATTTTGTCATAAATATACTGATCGTATAAAATGTTAACGATGGAATTAGATGAAACACATATTATTGATATCATTCCAATGAATATTTGTGATACAATATTTTAAACAATACAAAATAATGTACTTATTGTTTGAAAACGTTGGATATAATTTTAAAGGAAATATGTTATTTGAGTGAACTATTTACATAACATAATATAATACCTAACGATTATTAAAAATACGCACATATTAATAATAAGTTGTAGTATCTATAGATTTTCAAAGTGACTGTTTATTATTTTTCCGATATATCAAGGTAATGAATGATATTAGAGTAGTTTATTACGAGTACATTATTTATAATGTTCACTTTTAACTACGTCCTGAAAACTAAATATTCAAATTTATGTTATGTTTGGCCGTAATTATAATCAATTCACATCATATTTTTTATTGCCTTGATCGTTAATTTTGTTATGACGAAGTATGTGTTTGGGTATTTTACCTATACCTACCTATATTAATAATCTACTCAACTTTAATTATTTCTTAAATTAATTTTAATTGTAATACTTAATTGTACTTAAAACATTAATACCTACTTTTATAATGTAAAATGCATTATACAATTATTTTCTTTTAGTGATATAATAATTAAAACTTAATGAGTCCATCTGTCAGTCTAGTACTCTATAGCCTCGTTGATTCGTCATCGTACCAGTATTATTCATGAATATGTACATACACAAGCGAAACATTCGAACCGAAAAAAGTAGGGTTATCCAATGGTAGATCTAGAAGAATTCTTTGATTTTTAGAGCGTAAAGAGAAAAATAATTGTTTTCAACTGGACTACAAGAGTATTCATCAGAGATACTCTCCCTAACAATAAAATGAAATAAATCAATAAATGTCAAAGCGAATGGACATGATCGGTATGCGACTTTTTTTTATCTTTTAATAATAGCAGTTAACAGTATTATTGTATTATTTGTATTCAAAAACGTTTTAATGTTATGACTAATAGGAACGTGTTCGTGCGGATGTATACGTGTAAATTCAAATTTATCTGATCACAATAAACTGATGTTAACATTTTGCCACTAGCATATTATACAAAACAAAAGTATAATGACAATTTGAAATTAAACAAACCCGTTGTCGTTCTTGATTTCTTCACATTATTTATTTGACTGAAATGTTAACAACATTCACATCTGCATAATATTACCTACATTGTAATATTATTTCATATAATATCCTACTAGTATAAATAGTCATAATATGTATGTTTTATTTCAATTTTTAGTTATTTACGTGTTTAGCAACTATAATTATAAATATAAAATATTTTGTACAGTTTGGAAGTACGTATTGAGATATATTATTATATTTCATAATACATAGTATAATGGTTTGACATTGGCCAAGTATCATATTATAATAGATACCTATCTCATATGTACAAAGTATTTACATTAGTATTCTCGAGATAAACTCTTGTTGATGACAAAACGCGCCATTATTCATAGGTTTTTTTTATTGTTTTTTATTGTTCCGGTAACTCTACATCAAACTTTTTTAGTTTTATCATTTACACGAATAAAATAAATAATCTTAAATTGTATTATGACACAAAACATAGATATTTTTTACATTAAAAAGTCTTATGACATGTCTTATTTAGTAAGTATAGTATTGCAATAAAAACAAACCAAAAATTAGATATTGTGAACCAGTAAATCCTAATACACCATAACCGAAATCATAACATACCCATAGCCAATTTTTTAATACTGATTATTTTATACTACATTTTCTACAATGTTAAGAAAAAAGAAATGCTGTACCAATATATAATATAATAATAATTGTATCGTTACCTAGTTAATTATGTACCTACGTCATACATATTCGTATAATTCAATAGATCATTTAATTTTTATTATTTATACACTTATTAATGCATACCATAATATGAATTATAATTTTCTGACATTTTCTATAGGTCAATAAATTGTTTATAAGCCAAAATTAAACTATACACTAGCAGCCTAGGTACTTTAATTAATATTATCAAGTTGAAACATGCGTATAACTACACTTATATAAACAATATAATATAAACATCAAACAATTATTACAATATTATAAATCATAATGATTTCACTAAAATATATGAGTATTTCACAAAAATATGCGATGTTTATCGGGTTAAACAAAACTATTCGATAGGTAAATATTATTAAAACGTTTTAAGGGTTTGTCACATCGACATTCATGTAACAACACATATATTAAGCTGTAATAACAGAGCTGATGTCGCGACAAATTATGTTTTACTTTTAATGGACTAACCAGAAAGATTCGAAATGTTGACTGTTAACTAAAACCTTAAAAGTATATTACATTATATTATCAGCTCTTGACACACAAATAACATATTTACAAGTATAAACTTCTAAATTTTACCAATGTAATACTAATACAAACATTGTTTTATTTACCTCAAACTTCTAACTTACAGTCTACATGTACCTACATTCACTTACTGTAAGAAGTATACCTAATATATGAAATAGTAAATAAATAATATACCATAAGCAATGTAGTGTATACTGTAATGAGTAATGACTAATGAAGTAGAACGATAAATATTAAATATACATTAAGCTTCACATCGATTTTTGAGGATTACTATGTGTATAAGTACTATATATATTATATATATATATACATAATGTGGTGTGATGGCACGCAGGGTAACGACTCACAACACGGTCGCTAAGGAAAGTCTGAACACGGCACTAAACGCATGCCTAATACTCGATAGTAATAAATAATAATATATCTTTAAAAGTTTTAAAACACAGATTTTCACAGAGTATTTTTATTTAATAATATTGAATGCAAATGGTGACCATGAGTTTCCCGCATATAATTTGCAATCGCAGTTAGTGGAATCGTGCATTTCCCGTCGGAAAAAATAATATACAATATTATGTATAATATAGTGTTTAGATACTTTTATGATTACGTTTTACATAAATATGATATAAAACTATATAAAATGTATGATTATTAATTAGACGTCATTAGGTATCTATTCTAATAATCGAAAATAATTCAATAGAAGTGAGGCAGACCCTGCGTGGACCCAGTTATTGTAGTATTGTACTGCCGGACTATAAAAATATGTAACACTTATTAAAATATATATTTTTATTTATTATCAAAACAGAAAATCAACTTTTGTTTTCGTAGCGAACCGTTATAAATGCACTATTGTCTATTATGCACACAACACATCACACTCACGCGATAACATTTCCTCTGTTAAACGTTTTAATATAATAATTACACCTTAAAGACGTGTTCACGGCACGCGTTCCCGCGTGAGAACGACCTTGTGTGCTGCACACATTATGTTAAACACCAGTAGGTAACGATTGCATTCTACTCGAGCAATCCGCACCGGTGTAGGTACCTTACTAGTTGATAGTGAGAACATCATAACCGTCAAGGGCAACGACATTTTTTACCCAAACCAACAGATCTTGGAATATGCCACCGTTGCCGCCGTGGCTGCTGAGTAACGGGTAATTTCATAGTATATTAAACGGCGTGGGAGTATATATATAGGTGGCATACAAGTGAAACTAAACCGCGTATAAAACAATGAATTGCAGCCGGTAACTTCTAGTTAAATAACACAGTGCAATGATATCGCGTAAACGTATATAATATACTTGTTATATTTAAGTATATAAAGGTGGGTTGAATAAGGTATAGCGAGGCCAGATTAACATAATAATATGTGCAAAAAGACATATTTTTCAAGCATTAGATTATTGATATTAGTTTTTTTTTTTTTTAATTCTTAGAGTTATAATACCTGTATAGTGTATATTATATAGTTAAAAATATACCTAATAATTAATGTTATATTTATATTTGTTTCGCATATAATAATAATACTCAAAAACATTTTTAAAACAACCATTTTTGGTTTGAATATACAAAATAATAATACTAAATTTATTAAAAATGATTATAATTTTTTTATGAAATTATTTTTATTAAATTACAATTTACATCAATAGTTTGAAAAACGTATTTATGTAAAACGAAATGAATACTTAACAAAAATTATAGGTGCAATATAATAATATATATTATGTACCCATTATTAAAGCATAATAATATAATATTGTAGTCTTAATATTTTTTTTTTATTAGATTTTCAAATAAATTTTAATTTCATGAAGGTATAGATAATACTTAAATTTATAATTAGAAATTTTATACTTAAAATTGTATAATATACAATAGGTACACAATAAGTTAAATAATCATAATGTTTATTTGCCATACAAACAAAATACATTTTAAATATTGAATTTAAAATATATTTATTTTATTAATTAGGCACTAATAACCTTTAATCCAGCCCTCAGTACTTATTTGGTAAGTTAGGTTAATTTAAGATATATTAATAATATATATATATATATAATCTGAAGTATTCACAGTTTTTCTATTCAACCTCTAACACTGTTTCGTCCTGGTCTCCTGGAGATTTCGATACATTTTATGAACGATTACTTAAATCGCGACGACCACGGTATAATAGGTATAGCTCCGGGTACATAATTAATTTCCTCTCTCTCTCTCACTAGTCACTATATATAGGTATTCGATTTATAATGAATAATGATGTATATAGTAATGTGTGTACTTTGCAGTGTATATTTATCTATCCCAATTTTGGGTTACAGTAGCGTTACGGTCACACGTATTTAAGACATATGGCAGTTCACAACGGTAATAATAGAGTTCACAATACATTTAATTACACGTTATTGTAATTGACTTTCGATTTTATCGACAATTTTTTTTCTTAGTAAAATTGTCGAAATTCAACACTGAAGAGTGCAAATATAAGAGATCGGAACGTATATTTTATCATTAAAATGTAGGTACACGAGATAATCCTACAGCAATATTATCAACCGGAGCAACGGTATGACGACGTAGTCTATTCATCGGCGGCAGTATAGGTGTATTATACCTACCGGCTGACCCACTTTCATCTTCTTGAGACCTAACAATCATAACAACACACAAGAATGACGCTCGTCGGCCAAACTATTCGCGTACGGCAGTTTAATTCTTATTATGGTTTCTATACACATATCGAACACGGATATTCTAGCTTCGGTGTCTTATATTTTGTCGGGTGGATATACACATATGTGAGTATGATATATTAATATATTAGTGAAAATAACTCACGAATTCAACTATTCAAGTTAGTAAAATACAACATCCGTCACATTCAACACACTTTAAAGCAATTTTATGCATATAAGTATGTGTGTGTGTGTGTAGTAATGTAGACAATGTAGTATATAAGTACGACTAAGAACGTTTATCAATTAGGTATCAGTTATTACGATGTATACTTAATACTAGATTTGATTAGTAAAAGTGAATTATAATAAGTATAATAACAAACAACAAATCACATATTAATAGAAAATACATACCTACGATATTATTCATATTATTGCGGTTATCTCACATATGACTTATCTATTCGATCAATACCAAAATATTTGGTTTTTAACAATATTTGATATTATCTGAGTAAATAACACAACGCTTATTAAACTCACTAACTAATAATAATTAATACAATTTAAGTGAACCTATGTGAATACTACTCGTACTAATGTTCATTACTAGTAATGGTATACAATAGTAATAACAATTTATTACATTAGCTAGTAAAGTTTATCTATAAAACCCTGTCATAACGTTATACATAAAATATTGTCCATGAATTGTTTTTGAAACATAAAATAGTAAACAAAAGTGACATCGAACAAATTATGTTTTGCATAACACTAGAATAAAGTCATGAAATGAGCATCTGCTGTATTTACGATTTTAGATAATGTAGGGCATATTATTTTTGTACATTAGGCAACTATTCATATCGTTAAATTTATCTAGATATTATGTAAAAACGCATTGTACGATGGACAGAAAACAGAAAACTTTAGACAAAAACAAATATTTAAAATGTATGATAATATAATATGAATAAAATTATTATATTCAAAATTATCATAAAAATTGATTTATATTCTAAATTAATAACAACCAATATGTATAATATTATTATTATATGAGTATAATAAGTATATGGCATACCTAGTATTGGTTCTTTACAAAATATATTTTACATAACAATATTAAACTTTGTGATGATAATACCTAATTAATTTTATAGATAAAAAAAATAGAAATTTAGATGTAAATTGAATATAGGTACCTATTATAATAATATTATTTATAAATATTTTAAAGAATATTATTAGTATTTATTACCCTTATTTATTACTTAATATTATGTTAGAAATTATCAGGATTAAACACTAATTATTTCATAATGTTTAAGTAAATAAATTACAATTTACAAATATTAATAAAAAAATATATTATACAATACGAATATGTCTATATTAAACAAGCATGTTACACTAAAAATAGTAACTAACCGTGCCTAATAATATACCAAGCATAAAATCAATGAATATTTCAACAGTAATAAAATAGGTTATCAACATAAATATACCTACCTATGCATAGTGTACTGTTTTTTTTTTAGATGAAAAAAATACATTCAAAATATATTCCAATACAGAACAAATTCAAAAATTAACAGTGTAAAAACCTAGGTAAAAACATAGTAAAATATTATGGTAAAGGAGTTGGGAGCAGCTCGTTTTTATAACAAAAACTCTTACACCTTGTGAAATATACAGATTTTGATCATTTCTTAAAATTTTAAATATAAATATTATAGAGGTCAGATTCTGGTTTATACGTATAACTCTATTTTCAGTTTAAACGTCTATATATTATACATTTTTAAGTATTTTGAAAGCAATTTGACGATATTTAAAGTTAATTCAGAAAATCAAAATTCTATGTGAAGACTGAAGAGAATAATTTTTTTGTTTATTCAATAATACTATTAATAAAATAAATTACTTATAAAAAAAAATATTTAAAAACATTTAGTGAAATATACATACTTAATAATATAATTTGATAAACCATCTCTGCTCAGAATTATTTTTCATATAGGTACATAATATCATTGAATTAAAATTTAACATCCATAACAGTGACTCACTCGACACTTACGTGAAGCTGAGTGGTATCCACTTGCCCACCTTCTTTAGTTTAAAAATTCAAAATTGATATGAGTAAATCATTTTATTGTTAGTTTATGACAGTCACCCATTAAACACATTCATACAATGTACTTTTACAAAAATAGTAAAAAAAAAAAAAATAGAACAGATAAATAAAAAATAATAAATTACATAATATTATACTATGCATTTATAAAATAATAATATTAAAAACAAATACTTATACGTTATATATTATTTTTTCAATATTTAAGTGGAAATCTTATATTTGTAAGTGGATAAAATCCTTTGTGTACAAGTATGATTGATTATTATTATTATATATTAATCGTAACTTTTTAAGCTATGTCCATCATAGATAAAATTTTATTATAATGAAGCCCTCTACTAGCTAATGGATATCTAGTCATTCGTGTTTAAATATCAATCCTAGCCGAAATATTTTTATTTAACGAACATTAAGTTTAAACTGAAACAAGTAAACAAATAACTAGTTTGGGTTTTTTACATTTTGACAAAACGTAGAAACTCGTTTTAGTTTATATAATAATTTAACCTTGATAAGTATTAAGACCACAACAAAATACATAAATATATATATGTATTATGAATACGATTTCATAAAGAGTATTTTAAAAATCAAGTAAAATAAAACACTGCTAACTCTTTTGTCGATAAGAGCAATTTAGAAGTTAAACTATCTAAAATATATAATATTATATGTATACGATAGTTGTAACACGTGCCACGAGAAAACATTTGCGCATGCTCAAGTCCTAATTTTGTTATAGGCAGACAGGCAGTAATATTATACATTATATAAACATATAGAACATATTATAATAGGAGTGTATTGTGAGTAATGTTATGACATGAAAATTGAAAATTGTATCTCTGTACGCTGCTTATAGGTATGTATGAAAAGCGACCCTTCACAATCGTGTATTGTTTAACGGGTAAGAGTGGTACGACTATTATTCAATATCTATCATTTATAAGTAGGTAACTATTTCTCAATAAAATTACGCAATACCGATTAATATATGTACGTATAGGTACATGAGTTATGTAAAATATCTAAACAATATGTTATTGTTAGCACTCGGTTTATACTTATATAGGTACTACATAAATTATTGGTGTAATATAATATTAATATTTAAATCCGTAAAGGCATGATATTACTTTTTTTTTTTTTAAATCTGTAAGGATGAACCATAAAACATGTATTTTTTTGTTGACACATAACTCATAACTGTCTTGGAATTTGGTTATAATTAATGTTAATTAAACAACGAAATATAATATATAAATTAATAATTTCAATTATTAATATATATTGATACAATATTTATATTATTACCTATAATAATATTATATTGATTAACTTATTCACAGTTATTATATTTTTTTTTCACTGTTGTGATATAAATTAAATGTTTAAAAAAATAAAATAAACAATATCGTGAATGAAATTAAATAATTATAATAAGCCTGCTGTCTCTCGTCATGATGACAATTTTACGGAATCCATTTACTCGCGTTCTATACAATGAAAATGATATAATGAAATACCTACGTTTGTCGAATACCTAAACAAAATAAAAGAAAGACAAGATAATAAAAGGACAAAAGAAATGACCGTGGCAAAGCATATACTCGTAACTACCTACATGACTACATTTATAAAGGGTGAAACAAAATATTATACCTTCAAGATATTATATACCTAAGACGGGTTTCAACATTAGAAGTTGAAAATAGAATATTTTACGGGAAGGATTTTTTTTAAGGGGGCGTTACATTACATGGTATAAAAAATAACAGGTTCACGTCACAGCTCGATGACCCATAAACAAAGACTAAAAATATTATTGATATTATTATGTATTAGTATGATATAGCATTCTTCAAATCCAAAATGCTCGAGATAACATTTAAATACATGTAAGATAACAGGCATATAATATAATAAATATATTAATATATACCATAAAATTATACGAATAAATCATTCAATAAATATAGGTACGAAAAAAAATTAATAGACTAATTATTGATTTATGATTATGACATAACAAAAACGGTGAAACCCAATATTTGTTCCGTATCACAGAACTTAAAGGAAAATCAGTATAGAATAGTTCCGATTTTGTGGTTAGGATAAATAGGGATACATGATATTATTTTTTACTGAGGTATCTGATTCTTCAATGTTTGAAATTTAATTAACTTTTTCTAGTCATGATTTTTAAAACAATAATGCTAAAAAGTAATTTAGACCTCCACTTAAAAAAAAATAATAATAATGAATTCAAATGTATATTTTAGAGTTACACTAAATTCCAAAATGAGCAATTAAATCATCATTCATTTGAATATAATATTTTTGATCGATATTATTTATTTATGGAACAATTCTTTATTTTAATAATAGTTTGGTGACCAACAGTTTTATATGGGAAATGTCCACGTTTTTTAAGTTAAACCGAATGTCTCATTTAAAAATATGTCAACATTTTCATACATAAAAAAAAATAGGAAAAGAAAATTCCAGTTGTTTACTGTAACTATAAATATCAGTAGGTACCTATGTAAATACTAAAAAAGATTTAAACATTTATAAATAATAATTATTATTTATCCTGAACTATATTAGTTTTAATTATTTTATTCGTAGAAAGATGATATTGTGTTAATTAATTAAATATAAATGTTTTATTTTAGTACGTTTTAAAAATATATATATTATTGTATTCATGCATTTTATATCTAACTACGCTTCACGTGGTGATCTTAGAATTTAGATACATTGAATAATATATAATATACAATTTTTTTTAATGCATATTTTAAAGCACATGTACCTAGTCAGTTTTTAATGCATGCATGCATACGATATTTTACAAATTTTTAGTGCATGAAATTCGTCCTCTTTATTACTAATAACTCACTATCAACTAACTATTTTTAAGCTTTATTCAAATCCTAAAATAATTTGTGATACACTAATATTATAAAAAATATTTTTTTATATGTTTTCATAAATTGTACTAGATATCTATATAAAAAATGCGCTTGAATAAATAAAAATTTATTTTGCTTATAAATTATTAATAATATAATAGGTATTTAGGTAAGTCTACTAGATAGTCTGAAAAATATTTTGTCATTAAATAGGTAATAATAACTTATTTTTGCTTAACACGCGGGTATAAATTCAAAATCAAATTTTAACTAATATATAATTAAATAATCTATTAATTTATTATCAATAGAATTATCCCTAAAAATGACGATCGGTGAATAATTTTAAATTGTAATGCACTAGCTTCTAATAAACAATAACATAAAATAATGTTGCAATAAAACCAGGTCAAAAAAGTGTTATCTGTATATAATTTTGAGCATTCCATGCTACATTTAAAACACTAAACAAAAATTCTTATTATACATATAAATATACAATTTATACATGAAAATGTTTAATTGATTTCATAGTTACAACTGATAGTAAAAAGAATTTTTGTGTGCATTAATAACAATCTCTTCATATATTAGTGTTCTATACTAAAATTTTAATTTACACAATTTAAACTTCTCATTTTCTAATCTATTTTTTTTTAAATTCAAACATTAGTGACCACATTACTAAAATTTGTATAAAAAAACTATGTTTTTTTAATAAAACAAAATAATTATAAGAAAAAAAACATAAATTACATTTTCTTTAGTACTTTAAATCTCATAATTTATTTTCATATACCTGGGTATAAAGTAATAAAATAAAATATAGTAAATAATGTAACACGTTATATAATAAAATAAAAAGTATATGATCTGCTGACATGTGTAATAATGAGATGATAAAATAAATTGAGCTATTTTATTTTAAATTGAAAAATATTTAATGAAATAACTTAAATAAGATTAAAGTTAACAATTATTACATTTCGTAAAAAATATGGTTTTTTTAAAAATAAAGTTCATTTATATTAAACTAAATAAAAATTGAGTTTGAATTGAAGAAAATGTTAAAGAGAGCTATTACAATTTTGAAATTCTTATAGGTAACTTATTAATTAAAATATCAAAAATAATAAAACTGAGTAAAATGGATTCTATTGTATGTACAATTTGTATGTAATGCTTTAGTAAAACAAAGCCAACATAATGCTATGTGTTTACTATAGATACCCTTTTAGGTGTAGTGGGAAGTAGCGAAATTAAGACCTTACTCACTACCACCCCTTTAACTACCAAATATAGTGAATACGAAACTTCACCAAGAATTTATGAAGAACTAATAAAATTAATTTTTATTTTTGATGACTTATATGTTTATTGTTTATTTGTTTTTATTTTTAGAACTTTTCAAGGACATATTCTACATATAGTGTGATCAATATTTCAATTGGTAGGTAGCGTGATATGAGCCTATTCTAACTTCTATATGGATACGATATTTATGTCCATGACTAACAGATTTTAATAACTAATTTCCTTGTAACAAATTTGCATAATAGGTACGCATTACACATATATAACTAACACATCATATGATAATATACCTTGAGGGGTAGGACGCAAAGACAGCGTTGAAAATGGGTAACGTGGGAAACTGTTGACAACCATAAAGGTTATGTTACGACACGGATTACGGGTCCATTATAAAAATATTATATTAATATAATTTTCTAACGCATAACTACTTAAACGATTGAACACCTGTGTAAAAATGTAACTATAAATGAGAAAATGGAAATTTATTTAATAACCACGTCAAATCTGCAAAGTATAAAAATTGCCCAGAAATAGTTAACTAATAAAAAAAATTATTAAAATTAATTCCATAATGTATGAGTATGACTGTCTATCAAAGTGAAAGTGAAACAATAAATTGACTCATGAGCAATAACGGTACGTGCGGAACATCAGGAACATATTCATTCGGACAATTTGAATATCCACGTGACATTATTAAAGATATACAGTAGCTAGTATATAATATTATAGAGCAGTTTGGATTTAGAAACAACATGCACAATATATTTACAATGATTTATAACCAATTAACTAACAGCAATATTTCTATAGGTTCTAACTATTACATAACTAAAATGTACTACATTATTATGAGTCTTTAGAAAACTATCTATTTGTAGAACAGTCATGACACAACTAAAGGGGTACACACTACACAGGAAACTTGTACATCCTCAACTTTAAAATGTGCACAGTTAGAAATAAAAAAATTTTCTTCTACAATTTGACTATTTTTAAGTAAATATTATCAAAAATATATTATTTGTTTATAGTATTTTATACTATAGGTACTGTATAATGTATATTTAGAAGAATAAGTACTCATTAATCATTATGTTACCAACTATCTGTAAACTCTTCACTTTTTGTGCACCCCCGGAAATAATAGTCTAATTGGGCCTATGATATGTTAGTTACTGAATAGGTATAAAAATCAAAACCGTTTTCGATCGTGTTATGAATATAATGACGCAATTATTATTACACTCAAACTATATATAAACCCAAATAATTATATTATAATTTCAAAAACTCATCACAAACAAAGACTATATCATAGAGTATAATATAATGTATTAAAACCAACCTTAATTTGAAATATATGAATATTTCATTTTTATACTTCCAAGTTTCAATTATTCGTAAGGTACCGTTTTAATTTTTACTTCATAATTCTAATAGTGCATACTTTTACTTTTATCAAAATAACAGTTAATAATAAGCAAAAAATATACGTATATCGCTAAATAAATAAAACCCATATAATATTATTATGATTATAGGTACGATTCAAGAATATTATTACATTAATGAATATTATATAATGTAATATATAAATAAATAGTTTGTATTTAATTTCCTGTTATTCTAATCATTACCTACTTGGATATACAGCAGCAAGGCGTTTTAAGGACAAGAGGTCAACAACTCAAGAGTGGTTACAAAAATATTGAACTCAAATGTTGAAATTGATACTATAATTTACTAATGTGAAATAAAAACAAAAATATGGGAACTACTTAAAATATATAAGGGTTCTTTAAGGATTTTATAAACATTTTTAAGTTTATACTATACTATATTTTGAAAATACTATATAGGTAATACCTATTGTATGAAATATTTTCGATTTTTTTTTTTTTTTAATTCATAATGAACATATAAAAATAAAATTAAAAATTTTAAGATGAAGAAAACAATAAAACTTTAGTCATAAACCAGAAGTAATATGTGACAATTGTTTATTATTGTCTATCGATCCATACGCCGAAATGTGTTTTGCACGTGCACGTTTAAGATATCAACTACAGTTTGAACAAATTGTACGAGAATGAGAATACTAATTGAATTAAATTAATAATATGGCCTTGTACTGCAATTATTTATTTATTGGCTTCAAAAGATTAGTCCGTAAATTAACCTCACCCATACTAAAACGAAGAAACCTTTGGAACTGTCGCATCAATTATTATATACTGCAATGGGGTGAGTATAAGTTAAATACCATTTCAAAAGCCTCTCCAAGACATGTGTAAGTAACGTAAATACTGAATAATACTTAATATCTACCTCTACTATAATAATTAATGATTTTTTTTTTAATATTTTTGATGTTTATTGCATTTGCAATTACTTCATACCAAGAGTTCATGAAATTAGACTAAAATGTATCATGATTTCATAATAGATTTTCTAGTTTTATTTGGTACCTACCTTTTGAAGTTTGGCTAAGGTTAAAATAACGTTAAAACGGATATAACTGTTGAAACTATGTAATACGGAACTGTATCACAAAACCTGCAGAATTATTGCGTTTGATAAATTAATTACGGTTAATTATTCGGCAAACATCGAACGTTTGTTTTAACGTATATTTGAATTTCCATAATATATATATACACATAATATATAAAAAAAACAACCAAAAACTCGCTGAGGGTGAAAAAAATAATATATTAACTCAACAAATTTCTCCGACGATTGCGACAAAACTAGACGTAATACGTACACTCCGCAACTAATTAATCGTTTGACTTTCATTTATGCATAAGAAAAACGTACAACTCTTTGAAAAAAATATACCTAACGGATTTCAATTGTTGTCGATGTCTTTGAAAAACCTAAAGAACCTATAGTGTACCTACATTAGTGCACACTTCCATAATATGTGAAATGTGAATACATCACAAGTAAAATAGTGTATTTGCTCGCATATTATAAACATAAAATATATGCGATTGAGTTCTAACAATGTTAATTTTTATTAGTATTAATATTTTTGCATTTATTATGAAACTTACTATTATTTGACTGGTTGCAATAAATTTAAAATTAATTATTATGTTCAAAAAGTATTTCGTAATATCTAGAAGATTAATAAAATTTATTTTTATTTTAAATAACTCGTATTTCAATCAAACTATATACTCTTTGGCACTAAAATTCGTTTAACTCTTTTTTCCTATAATTTAGGTACATGCCGATTATAATAATATAAATTTATTTAAAAAGCATCAAATTTGTGTTTTATTATAAACATGTCTAGTATAACACAAAAATAAAATGTATAGTTAGATACTCTTAAAGATAGCATACCTTCGGTAGTCTTTTCCATAATTGCTATCACTTGATATTTTTAGTTATTAGTTCAGCTAAGAATTCGTTCTTGAAGACTTGAAACCCATCATTTTACAGTTAAGTTAATCACTATATTCGTTCCGATTGTGAAATACCAAGTACCGCAATATTAAGCGTTGTACGTCACGAAACCGACAAGGTCTCTGTTGTTCTAAATCGATAGTCGAGTTTTGGAAAACAAATCGTTATTCGTATCATATACATCCATATACATCATATTTTACAATTTTTATCGTTTAAAATAACAATTAAACAAAAAGCATGATAATATTTATAAATTGAAATGATAAAATAAATATTGAATACGAAATTTCATTTATTTCTAAAATAGTATACTTCATCATAATTAATAAATTATTATTTTAGTATCAAATAGGTTATGCTATTTTGTTATGTTTCTTTTCTATTGTTTAATGAATTTATTCGAATATTCAACTCTTTGTTATTTTTTTTTTTTTACTATTCAATGAACACATTGCCTTTCAAATAATTTGGTACATATCATATTTACATCACAGATGCACGACCCATAATATTATTTTGAGGCTAAAATGGTTCATCCGAAACAAATAATGATATAAATACCCTTAACATATGGTTAATTAAAAACTAACGCATAATAGTGCATGGATAATAAATATTTAAAATTGAAATCTGTCCTAAATAACCTATTTCTACCTTGAACGAATATGATTATATTATACAGACTCTCTGATTTGGTTTAATGATAAGAAAACAGAACAAACGCCTTCACGCTCCGCCACAACAAATGTCCTTCATGTCGTTGCTAATAACGAACGTAGTGTTATGGTATGTACCTATGCGACTATACGCTAAAGTCTCTAAAAAACTCCTAACTCCTAACGTTAACAATTATGCTACAAATAAACTAAAATAAAAATAAAAACGATAGCTATAATCTGCCTTAAAATCAATAATTTAATAACAATAGTATATTTAACTTATAATAATTAATATTCTGTTAATTAGGTTAAAAATTATGTAGGATTGAACCACGAAAAACTAGATAAGTATTTTAAAATACAAACAAATTAATATACTCGTATTTAACAATAAGGGTGTAAGTGC
Source organism: Aphis craccivora (assembly GCA_009835225.1). Lineage (NCBI taxonomy): Eukaryota > Metazoa > Arthropoda > Insecta > Hemiptera > Aphididae > Aphis > Aphis craccivora. The sequence continues at coordinate 78,456 of VUJU01000546.1, forward strand.
TATGATTTTCATTAAATTAAATACATATAACTGTACTCATAATATTAATAGGTACTTAATTAACTAAATATTGAACTAACTGTCTAAAAAACCGATTTATATAAATCACATAGTCACATATCCTATTATTAGTTACATACATTTTTAAATGTTGAAAACGTAAATGAGATGTAGTTTGTTGATAAATTATTTGTTATTTTAAATTGATGTTTAACCATAATATTCACAAAATAGGTATTAGTATTTTGAAATATTACAGAAACAAAAATAACCAATAAAAATGTTATTTTATTATCTATATTTAAAAGTATAAAACGTAGTTTAATTTGAAAAATGCGTTATAATTATTAGGTATGTATTATTTTTCTACATTTATAAACTATCAATTTTTAGATTATTAGATTTGTTCTTTAAACCTACATATTAAAAACAACTATGAAAATTAAAACAAAAAGCAGTTTACAAACCATCTACCTCCTTATTTTATAATAATATTGATCTAAGATTCAGATAAAAACCCACAATTAACCATTTTAAATTTCAATAAAAATATAATAGGTACGAACTTAATTATAGGTTTTATGAATAAGCACTATAAGAGTATTGTAATTATACGTACATATATTTTGTCAATTAACACAAATAGTTACATATCAATATAGCTAGACAGCTTAAGAACGACATAAACTTTTACGTTATAAATTACCTTTTGTTTAAAAAAATACCGTGTATACACATACTATTTAACTATGTAGTTTAAAATAATAATAATCCTATAAAAAATCATATAAATCAGAAGGTCGTGTAATAAGTAATAAAGTACCTAATTGATAAAGACAATATTATTCCCAACATCAACCCGATATTCTTCTCACTTTGCTCTACAATTTTAGTAACAATTCAGTACCTACCAAACACATAAAGAACAATAATAATCGAGTATACTACCAAATAATTTATATAAAAATGACAAATAGTCTATAAAATAAAAACATACAATAAATAAGTATAGTTTTTCTTTATTTATTTATTAGACCGTTACGTATTAGATAAATTGTTTATAAGATTCACCATAAATATATATGTTGACGTTTTATCAGAACAATAGTTAGATATCTACGTAACATGATGACGTCGGAGACATTACAGCATAGACATTTTAAAAGACCGTTCCGTATCGAAAATCATATAACATATAATGTCAGTTGTACTAAATAATATATATCTACTAAAAAGTATTCACAATTACATTGTAAGAATTTATAAGAATACATATTATGGTGGAAAACCGCAATCAGACAAATCAGGCTTAGAGAAGTTAAAAAATATTTATTTTAAATAAAAATTAGTAATAAATACATTTAATATTGATTACATAAATAATAAATATAGTATAATGGTATTATATGTTTTTAATTTACTTAAAATGTCCAAAAAAATAGTTTAAAATAAACTAAGTAAAATAATCTATGTTTGTTCATTGATAGGTATAGTTGCAATTAATTAATTCAAAAACAGTTTTTGAAAATTGAAATTATCAATGGAATATCATGTTTACTATACATTATTATACAGTTGATACATATTCTTTACTATAAAACCGGTCAGAGGTATACAATTTGTCTAACATTACGTGCCAAAAATTACCTGTTTTCTCTGCATGGCATTTAATTATAAAAATATAATAATAAACATATCAATAAAAAAAAAATTCTAGAATTAGACTATAGTCATCGCGTGTCATTTTCAGTCTAATATAGTATTATCTGTGTTTTTAACAAACCTACAATGTCTTTTTTTATTGGAAAACGTCTGCAACGATAATGAAAAAGGATTGCATTTTAGTATTTTTATTTATTATTAAATACAAAACAAAGTGTAATAAGTGCTTTAATTTTTCGCCTATTATAAATACTCCATTTCTACTATGAGTAGTAAATATAGTAATGTTTAAATATATAATATAATATATTGTTTATTAGTTTCATTATTGAGAAGTTCACGTAGTTCAATGAATTTTAATATCAAGGTCTTAACAAACTTGCCAATTTAATTCTAACCTTCTTTTCATACTCTTAAAAATCATATAATAGATATTATATAGGTACCTATCATGATATATATATATATCCGCATATAATAAACTATAATATATAGTAATAATTTACTTTCTTCTAGAATTACAACAGAATCAAATAATGAATGTTTTATTATTTTTATTTATTATCTTTTATCTGACGTATAATAGATTTAAAACAAATTTCCAAACAAAGCACATATAAGTACCAGAATCAAGGTTATAAAATGTGGTCATTTTACTTTTTATACAACGTATTAATTATTATTATAAATATCAACAATTTCTAAGTATCTATTGACTGTAGATAAGATACATATTATTATATTTCTAAAAATTTAAAAAATAAGAAATTTAAATTCATATAAACTAATCAAGTTGATTTGTATCTTATTTTTTAAGATGAAAGAGGACATATATAAAGAGATTTATATAACAATATATACGTATCTATATTGTATAATATAAATTAAATAATATAGTAAATAATAAATATATATATATATCCCCTTTCATTTTCAAAAATAAGATGCATAAATATAAATGTATTCAAATTGATTTTATCTGCATTTTTAGAGTAAAAAATATATTATCTTGTATAAATTTCTATCAATGCCAACTGATTATGTATATATTATATTACGAATTATTATTTATTATACATTTAACATTAATAAATGTTTTTAGTACATAGCAATCGATATAAATAAATAATCAAAAATTGTAAGATATTTTATGAATTATTAACTAAATATAATAACAGTATTTATGGTAAATTGTTAACAATAAATGTTAAATTTATGTAAAGTTTTATGTTTAATCCATTATACTATATTATACGTAAATTACAAATAAAAATAATATATTATAACGGTTTGACTGAGTGTGTTTTGCGATAAGACAATATATTATTCTAAAATCTATACATTGTTTCTATATATAAGCAAATTGCACGCTTATTCTCTAGCATAGGGAAGTAGATTTCTTTTGAGATTCGCTTTTGCATTGTCATGTAGTTTTTAATTCTATCCAATCTTTCTTTCTTTGTAGTTTGTATGTTTTGTTTTGAATATATCATTATACATCACATAATATAATTTGCCTGACAGACAAATATACTTATCCGGCGGTTGTGACAATGCAAAATTTAATACGCATAGGTTTCTGTTAATTTTCGAAGTTAATGGACTGTTTTAGAGAGTCTATTATCTGTTATACCTACTGTACTTTAGTTTCTGTAATCTACATTAAATTCCATTATCATGTTTCCGTTATTCCGTTAACATTTGATCGTACTTATGATTTACAAAACTTTGGAAAACATCATACATGTAATATGTATAAACGTATAGTTATTATACAAACTAAAATATTAATATCAACTTTTTTTTTTTAATATTTACAGATATTACCTATTATCAATTTCAAATTAAATAATAAACCTATATAGTTATAGATAAATATACACCTAAAAGTTTAAAAATTAAAATAGAAATAGAATAAATTAACTGTTAATATGCATCGACTTTTTATAAACATTTAATGTCAGAACATGAAATCTTAGGGGGATTAAAATATAAGTAAAGAAATTGGTAAAATCTTCAAATCAAGCCTAATCTGAATACAAATTTCATCCAATGAATAACCGCGGTACACACAGACACACAGCTAACAGTCGTTCAAGTCACCAGATTAAAGTTTCCGGAATAAAAACAACAGTAAGATATTATGTATAGGTAACCTGCGCCTAATCATTATCGTTAGTCGTTATACGAATATTATAATAAACGCCGTCATCCAACTAACACGACGACCTCGACAGACTAATGGATAGTAAAACGCATATCGATTAATATAATTTCGTTCTGAAGATAAAATATTATGTACAACCACATAAAAATATATTGTTTTTAATGATTACAGTATAATACACACTCTAATATTATTATTTCGGATCTTAGGCGATTGAAAAACTGTCAGAATGAAAATAAAATGTTGAAAATAACGATCATTTCAAATAGGTACCTTAATGTTTTCATAGTCTGAATATAAATCTAAATACAGTATCAAATACTTCGATGTTACAGTGTTCTAAATTCTAATAGAATTTTACACATAGACGACAGACCGAGTTAGAGACTTCGATCGAAACTTTCACATGGCGGCGGCTGCAGGTACGATAATTATTGGCGGCGGTGGTTAGCGCTATTACGTTATAAATACATAATATATATATACAGTATATCGTCGTGACACAGAAATCTTCGCGACATATAACGACGATAACAATGCAAAATATCGAGCTGTAAGAGTTCTTGGGAATATCGCAAGAAAGTAAATTTCCAATCGTGGGACCTAAACACCACCGCCGCCACCGCCACCGCCCTTTGACGGTATTGCTCATCAATGTTGGCCAATCGCGGTAAGTAAACCGACGAAAATCGTCAGAATAATATTATAATGCGTACGTAGGTACAAGAGATCCCGTCCGAAATAAACGCCTTGCGAGTTACAATAAATTATTAAACCAAGTAGGTATGCCTAAGTACTAATAGCACTATTTAGGTATGTCAAGCACTGACTACACTACTATGCGGATGTTATTATACTTATTAACTACAAGGTACCTATATATTAGGCTGATTTATTAGCTATTACTGCACAGTAATGGTCAAATTAATATTATACGGACAACAAGACATACCCATTATAATTGCCGATGACCGCCTGTCCAGTCGTAGATCCTACACACACGCATACTTCAGTCTAGCATGACGTATATCCCGTGTGTATCGCGTGTCCTATATATGTTTGGCGTGTCGAGATCGTACTCCGTTCGCGGACGTCCCGATTATCCGGTGACGCGGAATCGTTGAGAAAAAAGAAGTCGCGGAAACGTAAAAGAAATTTAAAAAAAAAAACAAAAATCAAAAATAATACGTTGCCAGTGGTACGATTCGAACACGGCGATCGCGAGCGTGCTATCAGACACGGGTTACACGGTATGCGCGACCAGTACGGTCGTTCTTTCACTACTGAACCGCTTAACGCGCACGGACCGTCGTTGGCGGCGGTGGCGCGTCGGACCAAACAGTCCTCCGGTTTCGCTGCTGCCGCCGCCGCCTCCTCCACCGACGACGGACAGGTCGTTGCCGCCACCGGCTGATCGTCGAACACGGCCGATCGTAACCGAACGCCGTCGGATTGTCACGCTTTCACGACGTGTCAACACATGCAGCGTACATATTATTATTATTATTACGCTGAATCGACGAAAATACGCGGTGGGTACAATGTGTCGGCCCCGTCGGGGACGACGACAAAAGACGGGGTTTGCACCCCCTCCAACTCCCCGCCCGCCAAGGAGGATCAATCCTGCAGTTTTCCACCGAACGTCCTGAAAGCAAAAAAAGTGCGTTACAAGCGTTTTTGCTATTGCTGGTTTTAAGTCGTCGTTTGTGGCTGTGTTACGATTTGTAAAAAGAAGATACCTTCTAACTAATATCACACACACACACATACACACACTATTTAATATTATTATAACCGCATACGAACGTTATAGTAGTATCACAAATGTTATTATAATGTATTATTGTGTATTATTGTTAAATGTCCCGTACATAATATTATATTACTTTACTATTATTATTACATTGTTTTCATTGTCTGTCCGAAAGTTGTGCAGGAGGAGAAATATCGAAGAAAATGTGAATAATAATTATTGTCTAAAAATGCGTGAATCCAATCTATTTCGTTTTCTTATGTCCTAACCGTGTATAATACAATAGCTGATGTTATATGCAGACCTACGTGTGTGTATGCGTATACATATGTTTGTGTACGTGAAAATGACAGCGGAAGTAACTACACAATATAATATGCTTATAGGTATATAATAATACGGGCGATAATAATATGTCAAAAACCGTATTTTCACTCTGGTAAATGTTTATAAAAAAAAAAAATTAAAACACAAAGCACCGCGGTTGACGCGTGGTACGACGCGTGCTATGTGTCCACGGGTATGTCGTGAAATAGAAAATAATATTATTATTATTTTAATATCTAAAAATCGCATCCATAATTTGAAAACTTAAGTTAGGTTCGGAAACTACGCCTCGATAATTATAATATACACTAATATGCATAAAATGTGTTCTTATTATTATTATTTTTTTTTTTGACGTTTTATAAAACAACGTAATGCGTATATAGTGACAATTTATATAGATATCGCGTGTCAATCTATATGTTTAATATAAGCTAGGTATATAAATCTACGTACATATCAATCTCGCGGACGTTGGCTATCGTTTAGAATTTTCAATTTTTCAGTTTTTTTTTCTCATCGTGACTTTTACATTTAAAAATCGTTATTATACTTTCCAATACATTGTATACTCGATTGTATAGTTATACTAATTTAATTATTCTTGTGAAATTGACATAAGCATATACGTAAAAGTATTTATAACTTATATAGGATACAGTAATGAACTATAATACTACTTAGTCACATACATATCAAACACCTATATCTATACAGTATAATTATTATGATAGGTATAAAATACATGTTGTATTGTTATTACTTTCATATTAAGCATCTTGGAACTGTGTGCTCGTGAATAGTGACTGTTTATTCATAATATGGAAAATGCATAGATAATACATAGATTCGGCCCCTTACAGTCGGCGGAAGGTTAGTAGCTCATTTAACTTTGTTAGCTCCCGACGTCAAACGTGCCCGTTGCAGCATTTATTCGCGACGATCGACCAGACAGAGTGCCGACCGACTGTATTCCGAATCTCATGCTGTTGTGCCACGTATTTTGGCTAGCGGCCCCGTACAGAATAATACCTACACATATATATTTAATAGAGAAATTAATATTACCGAAGGAATACGACTTCGCGTGGCGCGAACACTATATCTGCTATACGGCAGAGTGACTTCAGTAGTTTTTTGTATTGAATTTTATTTAACAGTTGAGATGACGAATTGTCTACAATAATGAGTAATGAGTAGGAATAATATGACATATATTTGGAAGTTTTTGAGGATTTCTATAACAATTTTAACTTTAAGATTCTTTAGGATATGATTTGAAAGCCAATATTAAAAGACTAGAAAATACGACTATTTTATATGTTCAAGGCGTTACTAGGAATACACACAGATCTATACCAGGTATTAATGTATAATACAATATACGAGTACCTATGCAATATAATATGTCTATATTATAATAATATTAAGTATCTAATTAATTATGTAAATACAATAAACTCTATAATACTCTATAAAAAATGGTATAAAATAGTATAATATACCTATACTTATACAGTACTGTATAACTGTAACAAAAAATCTGTACAAGTATAAATTCACCAGATAATTACTAATTTATGTGCGTCTTACCTTGACGAGTCAGTAAGACACCTGTAGTGTAATCCTAGTAAACTGACGTCGCGTTTCGTTGGACCGGAGGTGATGAAACTCATAAAAACACGTAGGTTTACAACACACAAGTTTTGATTCACTCAACGAAAAAAATATGTGGTAGCATATTTTAGTACTGCATGTCTGCATACCAGCATAATAAAACGAACTGGTAGACGCTTGACTGTAAAAACTAATAACCAATAAGTCTAATAGTCATAAATCTTATTCTCAAATATAAGGTCTTCAATAATAACATTAATAACTTATAATGCGTACTATGATTTACTACGTTACTCGCGATCGAGATTTTTCCATTGGTCGCTGACTGTTTTATAGTTAAGAATTTCGCTGGAATACGTCACCCGATATATTATATAGGAATTCATTTAAGATTTGACGGTACGGTTTTTTGTCCTGCTATACATAAACAATGTGTTATTAATGTTATTATGTATACCGTATTGAGTTCGATGCCCTCCCCTCCCCTCCCCTAGAAATTATTAACGGAGGCGTCACACTTCTAAGTTTATATCATAAATCTTTTTATACACATAATATATATTTTTATATAGTTAATTACTTGATTATAATATTATTGCATATTTAATTTTAGAGTACATTAAATAATTTATGGTATAATATATTGTATAATAATATAAAGGTACATAAATATATATTAGGTGATTACGTGACATATAAATTGTACGATTGCGTTTTGAATCGGGAGAAAAAAATTATGTGGATTATAATATTATGTCTGTATCAATTTTAAATAATATACATAAATTATATTCGTTTGTTATGATAAGTAAATTATTAATTATTGTAAATATGCCCAAAGTGCACTTGTGGCTTATTGCATGTTTATATTAAACTTTTATGTTGAAATAAAAAATAAAAATATTAATCGGTTATGTTATATAAACTTGTGTAAATTTAATTTTACATTAAAGACTAAATGCATAAGATAAATAAACTTAATGAACTAATCAATAATCATATTATAATGCATAGTTGAAATAATAAAGATTTCAATACAAGATTAATATTTTTATTGTTTTAAGATTTTTTATAAACTAATTTATGGTAAATACTTAGACTATTATCACATATATAATCATAGACATATTATATTATATTCTACATATATATAATGTGGGCATTGAATAATTCAAATAATATTCATAAATATACTCAATACAGCCTGGTTGCTTTTTTTAATTTACTTAAAGGCTGTTATCCACTGAAAATAATATTACAATAGGTAATATCACATCACTCACTGATCACAATAAGCAATATCGTAATATTAATCAAAAGATTCACAACAACTATAGTTTGCAAACTTGAATATTGTCGAATAATAACATGCCTTAAGAAATAATATATAATAACCTGTCTGTTTAAATCAATGACTTCGAAAACTAATTATAGCTTTTATTGTAAATCCTTAGATACTAAGAAAGTATTTTATTCATCAAAATCAATGCTCTTATAGTGTCTACTATGTAATGCTCTTTGGAATTTACTTGGTTTATAATACATTTTAAAATTTAATTTTCACCACAAGATAAGTAATTATTTTTTATTGACAATAAAATACAATTTAAATATAAATCTAAGCAATGCATTATAAAAGAAAAGATTTAAAATAGATAGGTAACTGTTTCCAGTAGAACTATAGGTATAGATGAGGTTAAGAGTACAAAACGGAGAATTTACGAAGTTTGCAGATGACCGGGAAAATATCAAACAGATATAAATAATATAATAAATAAGTATTAAAATGTATTATTGTGAAAATCTTTAACTAATTAACATTTATTTATTACTAGTTTTTTTCAAAATTGTATTGTTATTCAGATTATATATAGGTTTTCCATAATTATCCCAGGTAATAATTTTCCAGATATTACGAATTTTTATGGCGGGCAGATTGTACTATTTCAGGTAGAAATATATATTTATATAATATGTACCACAAAATTTGTTATTACAAAACACTGGTAGTTACAGGCATAAATAATAATAGTAATAATAATATTTATGATAATAATTTGTGTTATATACTATACAGTATTTATACAAGCTTCATGAAATTTTAAAATATAAAAACACGATTGTTTTAAAAAAGCAAAAAAGAATATTTAATTTAAAAAAAAAAACATGACCAGAAAATAACACAAACTAGTTATAAAAACGAATAAAAAAATTTGAAAAATTAATTTAAATTAAAAAAAAAGAATTAATTACCATGTATTTCTCTAGATTTTCAGTAGTGAAACTAACTCTATATTGTCCGACAAAATATTTTTATACATAGAAAACAACTCTCTACGTCCACTAAATTGATCGGTGCATACTTCATACAAGAGGTTTCATATTACAACACTGAATCTTAAATTTTGAAATGGTCGATGTCCATGTTATATACATATACTGACCGTATAGGTACTGTTTGCTATAATATATAGATCGATAATCTATAAGTTTAATATATTTAATAAACAAGCCGATAATGAAAATTATAATGATCCAATACCTAAAACGCATTCTGAGTTTTTACGTTTCTTATTTATTCAATTTTTTTATAATTACTAAATATAGCATAATAAACATATAAAAATTTTACAGCTGAAACTACAAAAAAATCATTTACATAAAAAGAAGCAAAAATAAATTGGTTTATTTGGAATCAGAATAATTATGTGAAACGAATTTATATGTAAAAAATAGATTTCTATCTCATATACTTATATAAAAAGAAGCATTATACTATGCTTTAAAATCCGAGCCCTATAATAGTCATGATAAATAAATAGGTATTTAAAAATGGAAAATAATTTCAAGTAATTGTGTAAGTATTTGTTATTATTTTATTTTCGTGCTGTGTACTGGCTTCGTGAATTGTTTTTTTGTGTACTTTGGTTTTTTTCTTTTAAATTTTATTCAAATGACTAGCACATTTATCCAATTTCAAATATTTTAAAACACCAGAAACTTGAACTAGCTGATCCAACTAATTTATTGATTGAACTGTTTCATTCTTTTCTAAAATTATTTGTTCTATGTGAAATGTGAATTATTAATCGGTTGGTGTCTGACATTCCAATATTCCAATTCCAAATTTGAAGAGGAAATTTAGGCATATTATTCTTTCCACTAACATATTGATATGTTGAATAAAAATCAGATATTCTAAAGTATATTTCTCAGTTTATTTATACCATACAAAGTGTCCGCGATCGATTTTTACCAATATACCTACTATTTCTGTACAAGATGTCCGCGGTAAGAAACTCAAACAATAGATAGTACAAAGTGTCCGTTTCAATGTATGAAAGAATTTTTTTAGTGTACCATTAGGCATTAATAACTAATCATTAGGTAGGTACATAAAATCAGCGATACGTTGTGATTAATAATCTGAATTATGTCTTACAGGACTTTTAACAAAACATCGAATTTATCCAAAAAACAAAATCAAGAGGCATTTGGGGGAATCTCAAGAATGTCGTATATAGTACCTAATATATTTCCCATGATTCCGTATTCCCATAAAACCTATTCTCACACTAGTAATTACTGCACACAAAGCGAAAGAATTTAACTTCGTTGCATTATCACCATTACTTATGCGTGTTTAATGGATTAGGTATATAATAAGCACAGTTATATAACAACTATATAATAGTGTAGACGACGAACACATTACTGCAGACGATCTAATAATAAGCATAAACCTTTTAAGTTTTGAAGCTACTTGACTATTTAGAACGTATGGAATGAGAAATCATGCAGACCTAAGTATCTTAAGTTCGATCACTGCAGTATGATTCATGTATTATACCACAGCACACAGCACGTGCTGTATTACAATTTCCACATCCCCATATAGTATTGTAATATATATATATATATAATACAACGTTCAATACTATTATACATAAATATTTATTAAATAGTAAAATATCATAATTCATCGATGTGAGTTTGAATGAAATCATCTAATGTACGTCTTGGTAAAGCTTTGTGCTTGAAAGTTTTATTCTTGAAGTTATGAAATACTAGTAAATTCTTAGATGAAGCATTTATTTCTATTATTTCCTTATATTTGTGTATTTATGTAAATACAAATGTATAAATTCGAACAAAATGATTGAACAATTAATACAAAGTTTCTCATTAGTTGTATTTAATGGAATTGAAAAATTATTGTGTAGACTGCATATTAATGCAATAGACGTGAGTTTGAAGTTAAAATTTCTACGAAAGTCGTCAAAAGTAAGAAAACTTTTCAAGTTCAAATTTTAAAGAAATTGAATATTTAAATGAAAATTAACAGTAGGTATAGTTATTATGTTGTTGTATAATACCAAAAAAATTATTTGTTATTTTATTATAGTTTACGTTTATTATCTTTATCTTTATATATTATTAAAACTTGAAGCGATTTCTTGTGACAGTTATATCTTAAGTTCTACCGGGCCGATTTTCACAATTTTTTTTTTAAACGAAAGTACGCTGTTTGAGATGAGCCACCAAAAGAGAAAATTCCAAAAAAATAATTATTTAAATAGATATTAGAAACATAAAGTTTGCCTGTTACGTAGACTATTATAATTATTATTTTATTTTCGGTAACCATAGTAACAATTTTTTTTTTTTTATTATTTATCGGCAAGAGATTGAAGATGCTTATGTAAATGTAATGATATATGTAATGCAATGACGTCACTGTCCAGCAAGAATATAAACTATATTAAGGTCGCTGTTGGTTATGATTGAATATAATAGTAGTAGACCTGTTATTATATATTTTGTCAAAACTCAAAACCATAACAACAAAAATAAGAATTAGCAAAATGAGTCAATGTCCACAGTAAATCTCAAAATCACAGCAATAAACTAACATAACAATATGAAAACCACGAGATGACACATTATTGTATTTTACCCACTGTATAGTCTGTATATATAAAACAGTAAGCTGATTGACTGCTATCAACGCACAGCTCCTACCATTGGACGGATCTGGCTGAAATTTGGCATACAGATAGCTATTATGATGTAGACGTGCGCTAAGAAAAGATTTTTGGAAATTTTGAATTTAAACTTTGAAACTTAATGGGTTAGATATTATAAACTTAAGTATACATCTCGTGGGGTCCGCAATCTACCACGGGTGGATTGCCTACATGATAATATACTGCTCGAATAATCATAAGAGTCTCGAGGTCAACGCCAAACAGAATATCTATAATATTTAATATAATAATAATCTATAATAATCTATAATAATCTATAATATATCTATAATATTATTACACGACTAACTCACTGACTGATAAACAATGAGTCTGAGCAATGATCGATGATTGCAATTTACACGGTACATTCGTAAAATCATACCATACATTTAGTGTGCAATAAGAAAGCATTTTACAAAATTCGCACTTTAGAGTGGTGGTTGAACAATTTTTTTGAGAATCAAAATGGTCAATGAAAATGTCTTAGTGAATCATACTATAGAATTAGCATTTTTAACGCGCAACGAAATGCACGGGGTCAGCTAGTTATTTATTACACTATGTATACATAATTAAATTTCTAAGTACATTATATTAAATTAAAATTATTTATTTGATAAACTTGCCAAGAACCTCTTCTCACTGTAAATCAGCTACGGTACATTGAGCTATTTACTTATAAATTATAAAATATAAGTTATTAAACTAGTAATAAATTATTATCATTTTAAATTTTATTATAATATATGATTTGATTATAATATATTTTTTTTGTGTTTGTATATTTATATATATATATATATTTTTTATACTTAATATTTAATTTTCTAGTTTTCAAAATAATCAGGAAAAACTAACAAAAAATATTATTTTAATATTCGTTGAAAAAAAGGCTAAATAATATCTAAAGTGTAAAGACTATCTTAACATTTTGAAACTTGAATCATTCCATAATAACATATTCTATTAAGCTAGGTATTGTATGATGATAGTGACATTTTATACTATTTAAAAACATAAGTAAGTTCACCTAAAAATAAATGAATAATTTATCTTAGTATTATAATATTTAATTTTAATTTATTCATTTTTACCACATTTTGTGTTTACTTAATATATTATATGATCATTGATTATGTATTTTTATATTTTGTAGTATTTTCATTGGAACCTTAAATTGTATTTAGATCATCAAAGTATGCCGGGGACCAAACGTCTTATGACTAGTAACTCTCCGAGACGAAAAGTATTATCTTAATAATTTCCGAGGACGAAACGACAGTGGACTGGTTTTTCTTTTGACGGGGACGAAATTTCCGCGATTCATAAAACATAATAATATAATATTATAATCTATACTGTTATTATTAGATACTTCTGGTGATCTTGAAATATGCAACATTTAATTTATCTCGGTTTCCTCTACAACATAAACTGTATTTATTTTATTACCAACTTTTAAGAAATCGCGGTTATTGCAGACTTCTGTGTATACTGTATGGATACAACGCGTTAAAAATTACAATACTTCAATACTTACATAACACATTTTATTACACGCAAATACGCAATGCAATAGTCCGCATATGTCCGCAGTGATTCTGTGAATATACAATAACACGTGTTTCATATAAGTAGATATATAGTCATACACACACACACACACACACACACACATATATATATATATACATGAATACATGCATAATGCATATACATATATAAGTATAAGTACTGTACCTCATTACACTAAGATTACCTATTTCATAAAGAAAACGTCCTAACATCCTAGTGAGAAAAACAGTGAAATCGCATTTTGTTACTATTTTTTAAATGCTCCACGATGGTACTATTGTGTATACCTACCTATGTAAACTATAAAATACATAATATAATATTATTATTCCAAATGACACGTTCGAACTGCGTGTAATATATCTTAAAGTGAACAGATAAAATAGTAAGAGATTACACTATATTGTATATAGGTAGGTTCTAATATTGTTCTATTTACATTGCAAACACGTTACACGTATATATATATAAATCCGTATTTTTTATAATTTCTAAATCATTTGTATTATATATTATCTAGGTATATAGTGTTCACACAGGTATCTGATCCGATAAACTGTTAAAATACGTTCCTGTAGCGATAACGTGACATGTCCATGTGTAATACAATACATTTATATTATATACCTATTATAAAATAAATGATTTTCGATGTTAAATCGAAATGGAAAAATTAGTTTCGGAATAGAAAGGCGTATTTCTGTTAGATGTGTCATTAATCGTCAGCCATATTATTATAAATTATTAAGTTTTGATTAATTCATAATAATATCATAGTTTACATGATAGGTACCTGTAAATCTGTAATAACTAATAAGTAATGAGTAATGACTATAACAAAATGCATACGAATGTTAAAATAATAATTAAATGCTGGACAAAACTATACCTATAAGTAGATAATTATTCGAAGTAATGCGTAGTCGAATAATAAAGATTATTTTTTTACTAACATCGAATGTTTTTAACAATAATTTATTCGAATAAAAAACAATTATTAGATTTATTTTCAAATTTAATTCTCATACTAGTGTATTATAGTATAATTATTAATTTATACAAATTAGATGTAATGAAATGTAACAAACTATCAACCAAAATATTTGAAGAAAAAAAGAGTTATTTTAAAATCTAATTTAAAATTTTGAAATATTATGTATCTATATTAATATTATTAATGTTTTTTATAATTATTTATTTTAATTTATGTTTTTATTACGTTTACTAGTAATTACTAACAATTACCTATTACGAAATTATTTAACAATATTATAATTTATTACCTAAATGCTTTCTTGTATAGTTCTAACTTCTAATAATAGTTTTATACATGCTTTGTATATAATATTTTTGAATTTAAATTTATTAGAAATAAAATATTTATAATCGTGTAACATAAAATACAAAGCTCATTATTGTTTTTAATATTTGCTTGTTTAAAATAACTTATCATAATGTACTTATAATATTATTTAATCAAATAAAATAATCGATAAATATTCGAATAATATTATGTTTAATAATGAATTAAATAGGTACATTTGTATATTGAAATAAAATAAATAGTCTACTAAACAAAATGTTATTCGTACAACACCTTATACTCTGCCACCTACACATTTATAATCAAATAATATTTTAAGGAATGTAAGCGTTTAAAACTTTTTTATTCGATAATTTTCATAATATGGTTTTGAATAAATATTGTACTCCGAGATTGATTTTTTTCTATTGAGTTTTATTCCGCAATTTATGTAAAATAAAACATTTCTTTAACGGTTTCTTTTTTTTTTTTTTTTTTGTATAGGTAATGTATTATACGATCGTGTTATTATTGTGATAATAATATTATGAGTCAACGGGAATATGTTTTGTTCTACAACCGTGTCGCATAATTATTATTGCTATGACATTATGTCGTTAAAATATTAAAATAATAAACTATAAATATATAGAAACTATGTTATTTTAATCCCGAGTCGATAACCGCGGAACAGGTGATGACTGACGAAGTGAACAATGAATCTTGAAACACAATCGGTAATAAACGCACTATTTGAAATCTTTTAAAGCATAGCTACACAAACCGAATCTGTGTGTAATAATCGTATTAAGTATCTAACACAATTTATTCCTATACTTGTATCTGTGGACTGTGATATTATGTGTGTGTGCGTATAATTGCATTTGACGACGGATAAACGAATACAATTTATTAGATAACTACCATTGGTTTTATAATACTATTGTGCCTTACTGTTATGACCCAACCACAGATACATTTAGCAGTGGTAGTTATATTTATATTATAATATAATATGTTGTTCTGTATTCTGTGACAATAATATTGTATAGATCAGTATCTTATAATCTTAAATCGATGTAATTACGCATTAATGTTCGTCATTATGATATTGATACGGACGGTTTATAGTATAGTGACTAGAAATGAACATAAATGACATATGTACATCATAATTATCAGTTGATGATGCATTTAGCAATATTTGACGATATTTTCAATTTACACGACTTTTTAAACTATTGATAATGAATTAATGCCTGTTTATTGGTCCGTTATGAAAAGGCTACCGAATAAACCATGGCTCGAGAGTCAAGAGGCATTATTATTAAATCACAGATTTTTGAAAGTTATCGATACCTAAGTATTAAGTACACCTATTTGCAAAAATTATATAATATTATAATAAATAGTAGGTATAGAGCATGTTGTATGTAATTCGAAATGTTGTATATTTGCACTTACAATAAATTATAATAAATAATCAAATTAAATTAATTTTGTGCAATATTACTGTGTGTTCAGATGTAAAAATAATAGAGACCTATAAAATAATATATTATATTGTATTTGATTTTTATGGCATTGATATTCGAGTAGGTACCACAAGCTACAATTTATTCTTCCTACTGGTATTCAAATAAGCAAAACAACACTTATATTATCCTAATATTGACAAATAATTAGTTGCATATCTACTTATTGACAATTATCATTAAGTAAGTACCTACTAACCTACATTCAGACAGGGTTGTACAAATAATTGTAAAAATAACAGTCTTTTTTTTAGTTTTAATAAATATAACGAGTTTTTTTTTTTTTTGTTTTATATATTAAAAATTCTAACTAATCAAAAATATATGTATTTGTTTTATATAGGTAATCAGAATTACTTAAGCTTAATTTTTAACTAATACTTAATTAATAATTATAATAAGATAGTTAAAATTAAAAATATTACTAACGATTCAAATTTTAACATTTTTTAGACATTTATTAACTAATTATGTGAAAAATGTGTTGATATCACCTAACTAATTATAAAATATATGATAACGTAATATTTATACTGCTATTTAAGTTATACGACTGAACGTATAATTATAATTCGGCTCCGATTTTTACAACACAAATTCATTTCATACAGACTTAAAACTATCTCAAAAGAGGTGTGGTTAATAAAGTGTTAGTGAAAACTAAGAACATTATTAAAATTATATAAACAAAACCATATACTATTGTGAATTTTTTATAAAAATAATATAACATTTTAGAATTAAAAAATGAAAAAATGGACGTATAAGTAGAATTATAAAAACAAACATACATTGGATAATTTTTTTATCTTTATTTCACTCGATGAAAATGTGTCAATGATGTTCCTAATGAACTCTTGTTTTTTTTTTTATATTTATGTGTATTGACATGACAGAGTTTTAATTTAGTTTTAAATTTTTTTCAACAGAAGCCGTTATTTAAGAATTTACTTATTCGTTAAATCTTTTTTGACGGGAGAGTCGTTTGGGATCCACCGATATGGCTTTATGTCCAAAATAAATATCGTAAATCGTAATCTATACACATTTATTTTCATGACAGAAATGAATAACTACAATTTTATTACTTTACAAGCTTAAATAAATCGTTTTTAACTTTTGCGTACAAAATAATTCAGACAAAACCAATTGTTTAAAAGTTATAAGCTATCGATGAAAACACTTCCCGGCCCTGCCTTCGGGATACCCACCTACCTATTTTCTTTATCTATTTAGCCGTTAGGTAAAGACATTGTTATTGAATGTATTAATTCGTGATTTAGTTACGAATGAAGCACATCGTTAAGAACGGGTACTATGTAATATTATTACTGTTTATTTGGGTCACCACTCACCACAGATCCACAATATTTAAAATCAAGCGTGTAGTATACCTACGCAACCATTACACGGCCCCTGCGCAGTTGACTGTCGTGATTCGTGGATCTTGGTGTGTTACAATTAAATTAAAGTTTAATAATATTATTATTAAATTCGGTTAACGCGCTCGGACGATAATGGCAACACAAATCACAATCTAACGCTATAATTTTGAACATATAAACACGCTAAATGGCGAGGCCGCATATACAATTATTGTCTTAAGAAATTATCTGAGGCTGCTTAAAAAAAAAAAAAAAATGATGCTGTAATCTAGCTACAAAATGGTAACCAAAGTTTAAAAAAATGTACATACTTGCAATGGTGCCGATATCATCCGAAATATACCTACGACAACTTTCTAGGCTGTAGACCTGTCACCTGTAGTATATCTACCTACTACCCACCTAACACGATTTATTAACTCCCTTTGTACAACAAATTTTTAAGCAAAAAGCAAATCCGAATCTCTCTTGAGACACCGTTAATTCGAAGCTTGATTTTCACCAACTTCACGCTAGATATGTCTACACCCACCCACTTAAAAATACTTAGGGATATTATTGACACCGTTTGACAATAGAATCGGCACCACTGCCTATAAAAACAAAATAGTAGTAAGTATCACTAAAACAAATCAAGCAATTCACTAGCTTATTTATATTTATTTATATCAATACATGTTCTTTATAGGACTTGGGGCATTCTCTTTAAAAAAAATTATGACTCATCAGTTTCACGATTAACTTAATTAAAAAACGTAGATATAACCCTAACCTTATGAAATGTTAAATAATTTATTAAAACTCGCGTCGCAGGTAATTATAATATTATTATTACGATTAAGTTTATAGCTATTATAATAGGTACAGGTAGAAAATTGTCTAAATTTCATTAATCAGCATATATAATACAGAATATATTTCCTCTTCCTATTTACTTTAACGAGAATGAGAGAATGGAAGATGGTACTGACATAACACTCATAACTAATGAAGTAGGTAGTGAGTCAGTAAGGTACTAAGCACAGAGGTGTATATTTTGTAAATCAAAGACGCCTCATCATTATTAACTGTAGTCGGCGACATTGCTTTGGGAGTTTATGTAAAAAAACATTATTATATAGCTAACCATATAATAGTTAAAATAATTATAAAGAACGAATTTGAATGCAGATTGCATTTCATCTCTTTTTCTGTCCGAAAACATTACTTTTCAAGCACAAAGTTCATTTCATACATCAAGGAATTTAAAAAGGTAACTTTAATTTTTAATTTTTACAGCTATTACTTTTTAGAGCATTTTTTTGACATTTTTATAAAAATTTAGTTAAAATTCATTTTAAAAGAATAAAATAAAATATTATTTATTTTACCTAGTCGTAGCAGGTAGGTACTTCTATTTTTATTACTTGCAGTAATGTTTTTACCGATCAGATAAATTTGACGCCATCTATGATTACCAGGGTAAAAAGAAAATAGGAGAAGACTATAATACCTAATGGCTAATGAGATAATAC